>VUQH01083093.1:0-14549 GCA_015106775.1 Etroplus canarensis
TTGGACTGGAAAGACTAACCAAGGGCAAACAAAAAGACTTTGATAAACTCTGGGAACCATATATGAATATTATGACAAATTAAAGTGTGAGATTTTTCTGAAATGATTTGCAAATGCTGTAAAATGTAGCCCCCATCTTCGTTCTTTCCTCCCCCCCTTTTTTTTAATTTTTAAAAAAATTTTATTTATTTATTTATTTTATTTTCAATTTTTATTTATTATTTCCTTCACAATTTGTTAATTAATCCAATTTCATTACGTTTATTCAAATTGAAAAATGATGCAAGGGTATGCAGTTTGTGTGTGTAGTGTGTATATGTTATGTGTTTGTTAAAAAATTTTGAAAAAGACAATACACATATTGGCAAAAAAAAATGCATGTGTGTGAAGTTTTTTTTTTTGATAAGCACTGAAAATTTTACTTAATTATATTGCTTTTCTAACTCACAGAACAGAACACTGTGGGGTTTGTGTGAGACCACTTCAAGCAAAACGTCCATTCAGAGCACAAGGTTTGACTGAACAAACATATTAATTTCAATTACTATAACAACTGGAGACTGGTCATTTTAAACTAACTAAGCAATAGTTTGCGGGCACAAGTTTTAAAGTGCAACGTGCGCAAAGCATGATTTATAATAAAAGCTCTTTGCTCTTGGCTCAAGTACTTGCAGTGAATGGCACACACACAGAACCTGATGCCCCTGATGTAAAGTGATAATGATGAGAGCTTTTAGGAATGACTATCTGAAGAACTTCACTGCTGTTATGTATAAATAGTAAACAGGAGACTAACACATTTCTGATGGGAATTTGACTATATAATTGCTAAAGAAGGACTTCTAATGAGCAATTCTTGCCAACAAGTGGAAAATATTGTTTGGCAAAAAACTTCAAACAAACAAATATATTTAGCTGCATTTTATAGTCTGGCCATTTCTGACTAACATTACTTTTAGGGAAACCCCATGTATTTGTGTTACATAAGGTATCCAAATTGCTGGAGTGAGAGCTTTCTCCCACAAAGACAAAACCTACATTTTTTTTCTGATTGTCATTTAATGAGTCACTCTCTATCCCTTAGTCTTGATAATGCTGGAATGGAATGGATTCTTTTTGTGATGCAATAAAATAAATTCAAACAGCTCAGCCCTGTGAGTCATTCAAGCATGTGGTTCTAGGTATATGTGTGCAAGGGTGCAGAAAACTCAAGCACTGTAAATCTCACAAGACATATAACATTTGAGTCTGTGAAACTATCAGTTCAAAGACTTGGGCTCTAGCATATGGAGCAGTGACTTGACAATTTAGTCCATCAAATACAGACTGACATGGGGCTAATGTGCACCTATACAACTTCGCCAAAGCTGTAAACATGTTGTTTTTAAACGAATGCAAGACAACAGAGCCCATTTTTGATTATGGATTGCTAAATTTCATCCAAATGCTCAAAAACCTGTGAGATTTACTGAAAGTTTCCTTGGCATTCATTGTTTTTTTCTCCTTATCTTTACTGTTGCTCCGCTCTTTTCATTTCCTCATAAAGCATTTTCAAGTAAACAGTGTCATGTTACAAGTCAAATGTGCTGACTAGCAGCATAGCCATGAAGTCAACACACTGGAATGCACTCCCATCCCCAGAGGAGTGGATGGGTGAATTAATATTTGATTGACATGTAGCGAGTCAAGCTACTGAGTGTAAAATGTGCACTGAAAGCAAGGAAGAATGCACAGATAGAGGGGCATTATGATTGATTGACTGTACCTACTGAGCAATTAGAGTGAGATTAATTGGTTAGTTGTCACTTCATTTGACTTTTATTAGCCAAGGAACTCCTCTCTGGAAACCATTTAAATGTGAGCTAATTGACATAATTGTTCTGCAGATGACAGAACTCCTGTGGTATTACAGAACACTGTAAGCGTTTTCAGTCTGTGGGCTAACAATGAACTAAATGTTAATTGACAAAATGTTGCAATTCAAAGCGAGGATGCAGCAGCAAGCGAAAGAGATGAAAGACAGCAGGAAGAAAGGGAAGCAGAAAAAGAGAACAAACCCAAGAAGAAGAAACAATATTTTGTGTACACATGTTTGAACAGCCTTTGAGGTCATGGAAACTAAATATGCATGTGTGTGTATTGGCCTGTGGATTAGCCAGGGCATGCCTCCACATATACAGATATGTGGAGGAGATGCACACACACCTACACACACACATACACACACCAATGCCCACAGAAGGTCAGACTTGAAAATTAGAGAAGAGAATGCGATGACCCTGTAAGGCTAATAACCCAGTAAAAAGTGTGTGTACAGGATTTATAAATGATCCATCCAACGCAGTAACATAACACATAATATATTCTGTATGTATTAATGATCTTCCTGGCTCAATCACTTTAAATGTTGATAATGTTTTTAATATTTAAATACATTGTAAATATTAAATTATTGTATAATTACTGCAATGCCTGCTGTACTCGAGTGCATATTTTTAAACCCCTGTCTTTGTCTTTTTAATTTGCCCAGTAGAACATTTGAACATTTACACTACATATCAGTGTAGGAGATCAAGGGAAGTCAGCCTCCAAAATAAGCCGTCAGAAAGATTAGATGCCATCAGCAGTAGTTGAGGGTTTTGCCTCAAGATTGCAATATCATTTGTTAAAAAGACATCAAATTATGTGACAAAGCAATCACCAATTAGTACCAAGTGTAGAGGAAGCACTGAGTTATATCTAGTGCTGGAAGAGGATCTCTTCCATGAGCTCAAACAAAGGAGGTTTTTATTGTATCTACAACCAAATCTTCTTTTTTAGATCCAAATCATGATAAACCGTTCAAGAGTTTGGGTGACTGATTATGTTTGAATCATTCTATCTTAGACAGATGGCAACAATGTTAACTAATAATGAACAATATTATAATAAAATTGTATTTGTAGGTTACAAATGCTTTGCATTTCACCCTCACCCTGTGGTGGCACAGACTTTCTCACTGAGTAACAGCTTGTACATTTTCAAGATGTGGGGTTACTTTAGGACTTTAACATGGGTACATACCCAAAAGAAATAAAGAGTCCAGATTATTATTAGTTTAGGATGCGTCTTAACGTACAGTGTTAGGGATTACAAGACATCTTGTCCTATATGAGATCATTCAAAATGACTGCAGGTAGTATAACCAGATGTTTTTCTATAAGATATAATATTTTTACATGTTTAAAAGAAAGTAAACCTATAAAAGCCCATGTTCAAAGGACTCTGCATAACTGGACATGTCTCCTCTTGAGTACTGCACATTCTCCAGCAAGATAAAATCTACCCACCATCTGGAAAGAATTACAGTATGTTACAGTTGAGAGTATCGTTCCCTTGGTGAACAGGAAATGGTTTATTTCTCCTGAGTAGAGCCTGTCCCAGCTAGGGAAGTGGCTAACCACATGAAACTAGTGCGATCCAATCTGTTTATACACAGTAATTTGCACAGGTGAGAGAGGATGGGCTGCTGGGATAAATACAGGAGTCTTGTTTAGTCCCCACCACTGAGGAATTTAGCTTGTTTAAAAAAATATGAATTGATTTTATTTATTAGTCCCAGATTAGGATTTGCTCAGCTTTTAAGGTATGTAAGCAAAAAGTAATATGGATTTGTTTCGCACTGAAAACATTTCCTAAGCATCAACTAGTAAAACATTATATACATATATGTGTGTGTGTGTGTGTATGTATATATATATATATATATATATATATATATATATACATATATACACATTTAGGTGATAGATAGATAGATAGATAGATAGATAGATAGATAGATAGATAGATAGATAGATAGATATCTGCTTTTAGTTATGGTCTAAGTGACTTTAATATTTCCACATAATATGGTATTGACAAAAAGCAGTTTAATGGAACATGTTCTTGGAATCATAAGTAACTTTTAAAAATATAACAGCCCCAAGTAGAACCTCTGGAAAATAAAGTTATCAGTACTATCAGGTTTAGTTCTATGGCTGAAATGCAAGAGGTGCAGGGGTGGCTCACCGGTCTGCTCAGTAAAAGTAACGCTACCACTGGTTTGAATCTGAACCCAGGGTCAGCTGGGGCTTTTTGGAACTTTTCTTCCAGTGTATTTTTGGGGCTTTTAACCAGATGTTCCCATTTCCTCCAGTTCAAAGACATATCAGGCGAATTCGACATGAAATGAACTTCCGCGTTGCATATATAGCTGGCTTCACAACAAAACACAGCTGAATTCATCATAGTCAAGTGTTAATAATAATAATTTAAAAAAATTGTGTTACAAGTGATTTGCCACCTTTCAGATGGAAGAAAAAGGCAAAAGACTACTTCAATTTGGTGTTTACATCTCACAACATCTCACATTTGAGTTGACCTGTTTTATTTTCATGTGTTTGAGTGTGTACATTATGTCTGTGGTGTCAGCTGCTTATCTTGTGTTACTGTTATGGAGGTGTCACTGGCAGGGCAAAGATACACATAAGTGTCATTCTGACCCCATGACCTGGGCCTTGGTGGAACACAAAAAGATAAGCAAACATGCTCGAGTGCACAATGGCACATACTCTTGCAGCTTCTAAAAATTCTTATATTTATTTTGAGAAGCCAACTCGTTATAAAAGATGACAGATAGCTCTTAATCATCCTGGTCTCTACATACAGCTGTCTCATTGAAAAATATTTTTTGTTATATATTAAATGACAACAAATTATTTTATGTGTATTTTCAAAAAGCTTACAGAAGATCAATTTCCGTGTGTTTATTTTTATTTTTTTCATTATTCCTTGTTTATTCCTTCTCTGAATGATTTCCATCCTTTCACATGTCCTTGATCTCTGTGGTGTGTCAGATTTAAACTTCTTCACTTTACTGCTTTTCTGTTCAATTCCTCCTCAAGGTCACAAAAAGGTTACTTCACTGACTTTCTTTTAACTTTCGCATAGCATACGACAATCCATCCTAAGTCCTGTGGATTTGCCTTTCTTATGAGGTTATTCTGGCTTGTTTACAACCGCTCCCTCTCTCTCATCTCCTCCAATCATTCATTTACCCGTCAGCAATGCTGATCATTCATCACTGATACAGCCATTCTTCCATCTTTATCATCCATCTTTAGCAGTGGTTGTTTATGTCTGCTTGACTCTCTGCCATGTTGTTTACTGACAGCCTTTGCTTTTTTGGGCGTCTCTCCTTCACCTTTTTACTCTTTTCAATTTATTATAACTTCTTTCATCCCTTTCCATCCTTCCATCTATCACTTTGAGGCGAACACTTTGAAATCAAAATGCTGCCTTTGTTTCCATCATTTCATCAGGCTTACTAACCTTTGCTGAAATTTACACTATATGAACAAATGTAGTGGGCCACTTACACATTACACCTACCTACTGTACAGGAGCTTTTATGACATCCCATTATAAATCCATAGGGATTAATATGGCGTTGGTCCCCCCTTTGCAGCTATAACAGCTTATGAGGTCAGACACTGACACTCGGATGAGAGGGCCTGGCTCCGAATCTCCATTCTAGTTCATTCCACAGATGCTGGATGAGACTGAGGTCAGGGCTCTTTGTGGGCCAGTCCAGTTTTTCCACAGCAAACTCATCCAGCCATGCCTTTATAGACCTTGCTTTGTGCACTAGAGCACAGTCATGCTGCAGCAGAAAAGGGCTTTCCCCAAACTTTTTACACAAAGTCAGAGGCACAGACTTATCCAAAACTCTTGCTAAGTCAGTGGTTCTCAAACGTTTTTATAACATGCTCCACTTCAGAAGCCAAAAAGTTTGTGCTTCACACCACACAAAAATGCATGTCCCACTCCCTAGAATTTTATCAATGACTAACAACATAAAAGGATCCACATTAAATTTTACTTAAATAAAGGTGCATATTATCAACAGAATGGCATGAGCAAATGTTTGCTTCTCTCTTTTTTACAAAAAAAACATACTATTCACCTTAGTTTCACTTTATATTGTTTACCTGTTTGTCCGTGTCCCACGTGCACTGGCTCCCCACAGTTTGAGAACCACTGCGTTAAGATGAAAGATTAAGATTTCCCTTGAATGGAACTAAGGGGCCCTGGCCAGGCTCAGAAAAATTACCCCTTGGCATCTTTCCTTCAGCAAAGTTTACAGTTGGCACAATACAGTCAAGCAGGTAATGTTCTCCTTGTCATGGTACTGGGTTTTGCATTCCTGTTCTGGATTTTCTAGTATTTTGTATAGTGTTTTGGGCATTATTCTTTACTGGGATGGATTCTATATTTCTTTAGCTCGGAGCTAGACCCTCTTAGCTATTTGTATTATAGATTCTGATTTCTGTTGCCTTTGTTGAGCCTTAATTTTGTGATTTTGATATTTGGGTCTTTGCTATTATTTCCACCCTCTTTGTGCCTCCTTGTCTCTAGTCTCTGTGTACTTGTTCATTATGCTTTTCCTCTAGTCATTATTTTGTGATGAGCTTCTGCTTTTATTGCATGTTGGCTCTAGTCTCCTTTTGTGTTTTTATTAGTTCCCTCTGCCATAGTTTTTGTCCCTGCCTATGTTTTGTTCCCTCTATATCTTCCTGCAGTGTTCTCGCCATCTGTCAAGTTTCGTCTTGTGTCTGTTTTCTGTTGTGCTCTCGTTTCCTGTTTTACTTTGGCAGCTAGTCGTTTCTTGTGCCCTTGATTGTTACCACCTGTGTTCCTCTCCCTCCTGTTGCTTGTTTGTCATTAGTGTGTGTATCTAAACCCCTGCCACTTTTTTGTTCATTGTTGTGTTGTTAGTCTATCTCTTCAGAAGTCAGTGTGTTTTCCTGTTCCCTGTGTTTCCTCACCAGATTGTACTTATGGGCTTTGTTTATTTGATGGACTTTTCTGCTATTAAAAACTCACCTTTTGTTTTTGTTATTCCCGTATCCTAGAGTCCTGCATTTAGAGTATTCTCTCCTCTCACTCATTGCCTGAAAATCATGACATTCCTGGCATTTGCAAAGCCCACAGTCGTCTATCAGATGGCCTGATAGATTTGTCACTCCACAGAACATGTTTCCATTGCTGCAGAGTCCAATGGCAGCGTGCTATATACTACTACATCTGTTGCTTGGCATTGTGCTTGATGATGTAAGGTTTGCGACCAGCTGCTCGAAGAAGGAAACTCATGCCATGAAGCTCCCAGTGCAGAGTTTCTGTGCTGATGTTAATGTCAGAGAAGGTCTAGAACTCTGCAGTTAGTGAGTCAGAAGAGCACTGGAAACTTTTAGGTACTGTGTGCCTCAGCACTATGTGACCCAGCTCTGTAACTTTATGTGGTCTGCCACTTTGTGACTGAGTTGCTGTGGTTTCTAAATGCTTCCACTTTGCAGTAATACCACTTACAGTTGATGGTTGGAATATCTAGGAGGGAAGGAATTCCACAAACTGATTTGTTGCAGCAGTGGCATCCTATTATAGTGCCATGCTGGAATTTATTAAGTTTTTTAGAACTCATTCTTTCGCAAATGTTTGTAAAGACAGACTGCATGGCTAGGTGCTTCATTTAGTCACCTGTGGCAATGGGACTGAATGAAACACTTTAATTAAGAGTGGCCCAATACTTCTGTCCATATAGTGTATGTCCTTTTAGCCCAACATCTTTCATTTTTTTCTGTTTTCACCTCTTCTCTCTTTAAAAAAGGAACTTAAGGTTAGTTGGGTTTATTTCTCAAGTTGGGTTTATTTTTCCAACACTCCTCTCTCTATCTGAATCTACTATACATTCATAACTTGTTCCATTTGGAGACCATATGGAGCTCTTTCACACTCTGTGATCACATATTGATAAATGTTGCGGTCTACACTTATTTACCTCCAAGGATGAAAGGCAGTGAAGAAATCACAAATATTTGACCACAACAAACCAGGTAAAACCACCCCTTGTAATGGGACTGTGTGTGTTTGCGTGTGAAGGGCATGAAGTGTAACGTTTGAAGGCAGACTGAGGGGCAAGCATATGCACATAAACACACACATCGTCAGACCCTGTCAGACATCCATCTCACACTTCGCTAGGCTATTTATTTTTTCTGTTTTATTTATGCAGCAATCCCCTTTCAAATTCATCTCGCACCCATTCGTCTGACTGAGCAGCTGCCCTTTCTTTTCAAAGAGTAAAATTTCATAGACCTTGGGCAAAAATGGAAGAATGGGTGAGAGGGAGAGAGAAGAAACACTGCTAAGGTAATAACCTGATTTTGCCTCAGTTGGTTTTGATTTAAGAGAGGAAGAGTGTGTCAGAAAAACAGCAGGCGCTCTTCTGTCTCGCTTCCATGCCAGATTTTTGAAGAGAGAGGCAAGAGAGAGAAGGAGACGCGGAATGAAAGTAGAGACAATGTGAACAAAGAGAGATAGAGACAGTGAATCACACCCCATGCCAATAAAGTGAAGTGAACTGACACAAAGAAACCGAGATACCATTGAGAAAATGAGCGTTCTACAGAGTGAGACAGGGGAAGGGAGATGGAGAGGAACGAGATGGGTGGGTGCGTGGTGGGGGTGGGGTATTACCAGTGAATGAATTTTTAATAGCAAGGAGATCAACCATACCCAGGAGCTCAAACAGAAATAAATACCTTGCCTCCATATTTTAAACCTCCTTTCATAAAATATAACAACAGTATTATTTTTTTCTACCAGGATTCTTAATCATTCAGGAAACATGACAGTATACCTGACACCAGAAAACAAGAAGAAACCCTGACAGCAAGACAGGCAGGGACAGAAAGGCTTATGGGTAAATACAGCGTTGCACGTCACTCACACTGCAGACACAGAGCCAGCTGATTACCCCAGGTGTCGGTATTCACACATGAGGAGCATTTGAATTTTAAAGTCCTCCAAATACACGTGTCAGCCCTCACCCATCTGTCTGTCACCCTGCAATGCCCTGACAATAGCACGAGCACAATTAACTTAAGCTGGGAGAATGTGCCAATTTACTCCCAATTTCCTGCTTACAGCATCAGACTTTTCTTTCAAATGTGTATTTTTTTAGCATAATATATGAGGCATGCCATTTTCCTTGCCAAAAGCATCTCCATTTCAACGAGGTTGTCCCAATTTGCTGATTTTGAAGCACATCCCAAATTAGCATTAAAACATTACAATTTTACTAGCGACTGCATGTTCCATTCAAATATGCATGTCAGCATGAAGGCTATTTCAGCCAAAAATATGTTCCATTTTCTTTTTATTCAGATTATATTTTGTTGCAGTTTTTCTTTATTTGCTAAAATGTATATTCAGAGAGAAAAAATAGAAGCCTTTAAAAAACAACATATTTATCAACTTTGCATTAATGAAACGTGAAGCTAGACATTTTGAGTTGAATTAGGCTATGAATTTCAAATTTAGTATCAATCATGTTTTTATTAGTCTATTCCATTCTAATTGCACTAATCATTGTCTCCAAAGCTGGTGTGATAAAATATTTTGCATAATAGGTATACATGGAATGACGCATGTAGCTTCTTCAGACAGGTTAAACAAAAAAACTATAAGCAGTTCTGTCAGTGTTGTAATAATTGTTTCCTGTAGGACTGACAGTCATCGAGACTGCAGGCATAATACTAAATCACTGTGACTGACAAATGATCTTCAAAGTTCTATAGGATAGCTAAGGAAGCAGGAACTCAGCAGTCGCATTGTTTAAAGTTTAAATTCTCATTGCATTACCCACAATAGGTTGTACAAAATTATATAAAAATGTGATGTAGACTCATTTCCTCACGCAATCTAAGAGGTAAGAAGATATCTAAACAGTCACAAAGTGTCCATGCACAACTCCTTCATACATTTGATTTGTATTCATAGAATTCATTACAGTCTAGGTCTAAGTATTTGGACTGTTACTTATGTGTTAATTTGTTTGTTTGGCAGTTGCTTGAGCTTGTTCAATTTCAAACAAAAATAATCCTCAGAGTTAACAGATTGCTTGTTACACATCTGAGAAATCATAATTGGAAACTGTTTGGAAGAGGGCAGGGACTTTCATAAAAGACAGTGTATTAGTTGGAAAAAGTTTAGAAGTTTAATCATGTGAATAAAAAAGTTTTCACAGGACTCCATAGGGGACTGTGAAACACTAAGTCCAGTCTTATTGCTTCCATAGGAATTAAAAGGGTAAACAGCAGCCAGTGGCTACTAATCAAATGACCTTGATTAACTGATCATCAGCCAGTGTGACCACCTCTATAAAAGCAGAGGTTTTGGGAGATTGCTGGTCTGGAGCATTCATGTGCTAATCCTCAAATTCACCCTGAGGTCAGACAGTGCAATACTCAGAGAAATTAAAAAAAAAAGAGCTACATCTCAGGCTCTACAATCCTCAGTTAGCATGTAAATGTTAAAGTTCATGACAGTAAAATTACCAGAAAAATGAACATGGAGGTGCAGCTTAGACTTGCAAAGTTGCAACTAAACAAATCATAAGATTTACTACCTTTGATGCTGCTCTATTTGTGTTTTTTGAGGCTTACTATTATTCTTACTTCATTTTTCTGTCCTTATCTTTACTTGCATGGTCATTTATTTTCGCTTCATGTTGACAGATAATTACACCTTAATCTACACTTCCTGGCCAAAAGCAAAGCCATACAATAATATTTCATTGGATCGCCTTTGGCTTTGACAGCAGCACACATTCACTGCGGTATCAATGAGATAAGCTTACACAATGTATCAACAGTTATTTCTATCCAGAGATGCATTAACTTTTCACAAAGCTCTGTTTTGATATGTAAAGTCTTCACCAACACGTCCCAAAAATTCTCAATAGAGATTAAGTCTGGACTATGTGCTGGCCAACACCCACATGAAAATAAAGTCTCATGCTCCCTGAACCACTCTTTCACAATTTGAGCCCAGTGAATCCTGACATTGCAATCTTGGAAAAGATCCATGGATGGAAATTCTGGTTATTCAAGATACTCAGGTAGTCAGTTGACCTCAATTTTTTGGGCACCTAATGTTGCTTAACCTAGACTTGACTAACGAAGCAATCCCAGATCATAATACTGACTCCACAGGCTTGTATGGCAGGAACTACACTGCGTGCACAATTATTAGGCAAGTGGCATTTTTGAGGATTCATTTAATTATTAAACAACAACAGTGCTCTTGGTCAATCCAAAATGTTAATAAACCACAAACCTGATTATTTAAGGAAGCGAAAGTGAGGTTTTGGCTTTTGAACGACAATATCTGAGTGTGCACAATTATTAGCCAACTATTAGGGTGCAGAATTATTACGTAACTCAAAGAAAAAAAAATTCCCATCTCGCTTGTTTATTTTCATCAGTTAAAGGAGATTAATAAGCAAACAACTCAAGCTTTACAAATAAACATTTCTGACATTTCAAAAAATAAATCAGTAACCAATATAGCCACCCTTCTTTTCAAGAACACTCAAAAGTTTTCCATACATGGAGTCTGTCAATTTCTTGATCTCTTGACCATCAACTTTTTGTGTAGCAGCAACCACAGCCTCCCAGCCACTGTTCAGAGAGGTGTACTGTTTTCCTTCGCTGTACATCTCACGTTTAAGAAGAGCCCACAAGTTCTCAATATGGCTTCAGTCAGTTGAGGAAGGGGTCAATCATTATTCTTTCATCTTAAAGGCCTTTACTATCCAACCACGCAGTGGAGTACTTTGATGCACGAGATGAAGCATTATCCTGCATAAAAATCATGGTCTTCTTGAAAGATGCAGACGTTTTCCTGTACCACTGCATAAAGAGAGTCTTCTAGAAACTGGCAGTAGGTGTGGGAGTTGAATTTGAGTCCATTTTCAACCCAAAAAGGTCCAACAAGCTCATCTTTAATAATTCCAGCCCATACCACTACCCCACCTCCACCTTGCTGGCATCAGAGTTGAGCTCTATACCCATTGCTAATCCAGCCACAGGCCCATCCATCTGGTCCATCAAGAGTCACTCTCATCTCATCAGTACTTGTAACCTTTGAAAAATCTTAGCCCAGTCTTGGCATTTTAACTTATGGTAAATGGTGTCTACTTATATAGCGCTTTTATCATCTTATTTCTAAGGCCCAAACCACTTTACAGTTACACACACTCACCCATTCACATGCACATTCATACACTGATAGCGGCAGAGCTGCCATGCAAGGCGCTAACCAGGCCATCAGGAGCAACGTGGGGCTAAGTGTCTTACCCAAGGACACGTCAACACATGGGCCGGCAGAGTGGGAATCGAACCTGCGATCAACTGATCAGAGGTCGACCGTTCTACCTCTGCATCAGTGGTGGTTGGGTTTCAGCCTTTCTTACCTTGGCCTTGTCTCTCAGCACTGAACACCGTGTACTTCTGGACACTCTAGGTAGGTTGAAGTTCTGTAATATCCTGGTAACTTCACTTTTGATTCTTCTCAAATCTTTGGCAGTTAATTTGTGTCTTTTTATTTCAACACAATTCTTGCGACCCTTTTGGGCAACAAAACATTTCATGGTTCTATAGTCACATCCTGATATCTTCACATTTTCAAGGGTGCTGCATCCCTCTGAAAGATGTTTTATAGATTTAGACTTTTCAGAGTCTGTTAGATCTCTTTTCTTGCCCATTTTGCCTGAGGAAAAGAAGCTGCCTGATAACTGTGCACACCCAATACAGGGTGTTGATCTCCTAAGGCCACACCCTCCTTCATTACACAAATACACATCACCTCGTATGCTTTAATCCAATATGCATTCAAACCTAAACCTAAGTGCTGATTTTTTTCAGTCAGTCTATATGGAATTTTTCAAAGCACAAATAGCTGTGAAAGAGCTGTTATATGTCCAATTACTTTTAAGTTCTTTAAAGCTTAGTTTTTAAATCTCATAAACTTATAACCCTTAAATTAAAGCTGATACATAGGACTTTTAATGTATCCATTATTTTATTTTAAATTGAATGAGCCGAGATGAGGAACTGACCAGTGACTGTTTGATCACATTGACAGTGGAAACACTGGAGAAGAGCCAAATGTAGATGATACAAGTTTATGTCAGAGGTGCAATTCAAATTATTCCCAACCTTTGCATAAGATACACAAAGGTTAAATAATCAATGTTAAGATTCCTCCATGCTGTTTAAAACATCTTTTAAATTTTTGTTTTTAAGTTTAAGGAAAAGGATTGATTAAAATTCCATCAGCAGTTTCAAAAAGCAGTTCAGCATGGTGTTTTCCAAAAGTAAAACGGTTCAACAACCACTGAGATATGGGGGCTTGACAATTGTGGTCTCTTTACAGTGGAGATGAATTCACATTGCACTATTCCAGTCCTGTGCAATTCAATTTCAATTCAATTCAATTTCAATTCAATTCAATTCAATTCAATTTATATAGCACCAACTCACAATAAAAGTCACTTCAAGGCACTTCACACTGTAAAGTAAAGACCCAACAGTATTAGAGAGAAAACCCCAATAATCAGATGATCCTCTATGAGCAAGCACTTGGCGACTGTAGGAAGGAAGAACTCCCTTTTAACAGGAAGAAACCTCTGGCAGAACCAGGCTCAGGGAGGGGCAGCTATCTAACTCGACCAGTTGAGGGTGAGGGGACAGAGAAGAGAGAAAGGAGAGCAAAGAGAGAAACAGACTATGGGAGAGATAAAACAAAATGTAATGAAATGCAGCAGTGGCAAATAAATGCATGGGGAGTGAAAAGAAGTGAGTGGAGAAGAAATGCCCAGCGCATCATAAGAAGCCCCCCGGCAGCCTAAGCCTATTGCAGCACAACTAAGCCCTAACTATAAGCTTTATCAAAAAGGAAAGTTTTAAGCCTAATCTTAAATGTAGAGAGGAGTGTCCCCCATAGTGTAGTGGTATACACATTTGCCTCACAAGCAAAAGGCCCCTGGTTTGATTCCAGGTGGGAACACAAGCTCCTCTCGCCATGAAGGGTTGCATCAAGAAGGGCATCTGGTTTAAAACCGCTGCCAAATTACCAATGTGTATTAATCCGCTGTGGTGACCCTTTGGAGAGAATACAAGGGAGCAGTCAAAGGCACATGTATTAAATGTAGAGAGGGTGTCCACACTAGATGGTCCTGATAGCAGAAGGCTCTACCTCCCATTCTACTTTTAAAAACTTTAGGAACCACATGTTGGCCTGCATTCTGCAAGCAACATACTCCATGGTACAACAAGGTCTTTAAGATAGGGTGGAACCTGATTGTTCAAGACTTTGTAAGTGAGTAGAAGGATTTAAAATTCAATTCTGGATTTAACAGGGAGCCAGTGAAAAGAAGTCAATATAAAGGAAATATGATCTCTCTTTCTAGTCCCTGTCAGTACTCTCGCAGCAGCATTTTGGATCAACTGAAGGCTTTTTAGGGAGCGTTTAAAACAGCCAAACAGCAATGAATTACAATAATCAAGCCTAACAGTAATACAGGCATGAACCATTTTTTTCGGCATCACTCCGAGACAGGATTTTTCTAATTTTGGCAATTTAGTGGAGGTGAAAAAAGGCAGTCCTACATATTTGTTTACTGA
>VUQH01083094.1:0-27574 GCA_015106775.1 Etroplus canarensis
CCCCTCAGGCAACCCGCGGACAGGAAACAGCCACCTCAGGACCCCGCCGCTCTCTCACGCTCTCTGATCCACCGCTCCGGAACCCGCAGCCCAGCCCTCCGCCTTGTGTTCTCTTCGCCTACAGTCGCCTCCCCTGTGTTCTTTAAATAAACCGGCTTAACCTGCTCTCTTGCATCTGGGTCAGTTCTGTGCTCAGGGACCATGACAGTAACTTACTAGTAATTAGTAGGCATCTGTGTCTGTGCAGTGCACCAATAATCATAATGTCGACACCTTGATCACCAACACCCTTGCATCCAGTTATGGTCACTTCTAGCACCTAGAAAATCATGATAGAGAAATATGGCTTCAAAACATCAATTTACAAACCAATGACTGACCTCCTAGTAGCTGCATTGATCTTTTATACACAGCCAATAACGTACAGATGAAACCATGCTGATGTTTAGCAAGTACTGCTGTATGCTGGGTTTATGCACGAGTGGACAAATTACAATGGACCATCACATTGTTATCTAATTTTTTAAATAAAACGCTTAGAACTCAGCCAGTATGCCTCCACTTTAAATCTGACCCTGTGTGAACTTGACCTTTGACCCCTTGTAAATGTTATCAGATCTTCTGCCCATCACAGGTATTAACTACACAAAGTTCAGAAAAGATCCAGCGAACAACTCAGCCCCTGCAGTAATAACAAGATTTGTAATGGGACAGTCAACCTGAAAACATATTGCCTCTGTGGTGGAGGCATAACAAAGGATAGTCAAAAAGTTAAACAGCGAAGTGATCATCCTCGTGGTTATTGAGATTACACGATTACATGCTTTGCTATTATTTTTCTGCCATGTTTGTGTAGTTAGTGGCTTTGAGCAGATAAATGCATTTTTGCTGGAAATATGGCTTGCTGTGAAGAACACACATCTCAGGGCTCATACAGTACTGTGCTAGTCCTACAGAGAGCCTATGTACAGCTTTGCAGATGGTGGTCTATATCTTGCTGTCTTACTGTCACCAGGGGGCAGTGTCACAAACAACCGGTCTGTGGGCCACTCTCACTTGCTGTTATAGGCCCTTCAGCCAGCTGCGGCAAATGTCAGAGTTATGACAAAGAAAGAGCTGAAGTGAAACCAAGTGTTTAAGACAATGTAAAGTAGCCTTCTCCCTCTACATTGGGTACTCTGCCGTTGCTCCCTTCCTATACCAGATTACTTGTCAACCACTCAGCATTCAACCAAAGCACAGTTTCCTCCATATTGATGTTTTGGAGGACTGCACGTCTGTGTTGCTTGCATTCGCCTCTGTGCAGACTCTGCTTAGACAAATACCAGCACAGACAGACACAACCACAGTACTATGAATCCCACATAAGATGTTTGTGTCTCAGTTTTGGAAAGTTAAATTCTCATATTTTATTAGTGTTTTATTGAGCATTTATTAGCAGATATTTTTCTGTGTAGTGCGTGTTTCCATAGTGTAATGGTTTACACATTCACCTAACAAGTAAAAGGTCCCCAGTTCACAACTTAGAGGAGACACAAGCCCAGCCTTGGGGGTCACAAGCCAGTGTACTTCTAACGCTGGTCACAGCCTGGATAAAAGGGAGAGTTGTGTCAAGAAGGGCATCCGACTTAAAATTTGTGCCACATACACAGATTTGTCCATGGCAGTAACCCCCTGGGGAAAAAAGGGAACAACTGAAAGTACCTTCTTCTGTCTGTGTGCTGGACCTAGACAGTTTATGGATGCAGCTTGCTAACCAAACTTGTCAGTCTTAGCTGAGATAACTCAGCACTCCAGCCACTTGTCTAAATATGGTCAATTCTGGCTCCAAAAAACAAACGTTTTCAGTGTATTTGGCTACATCCAACTTTTATACACAGTATCTAGACTGAATAGAAGTTCTCAGTGAGGTCTGCTTCTTGCTCATTATGTCTAATTTCAGACCAGCAAGATGACCTGCAGTCAGGAGGTGGCAGTGGTTAGACAAATCTTCACACTCTTGTCATACATAGGCGTGCGCGCACGCACGCACACACACACACACACACACACACAGGGGTGCCTTATGTGAATTCTGATTTTTCTTTTTTATTAATGAAAACACCAAGAAAGAAAGAAATTGCTTCTTTATGATTTATCAAGAAGGAAAAAGCTCCTGTTGATCATCTGTGAAAAGCTTTGACCTTTTCCTCTCCTCTCAGGACAGCTCTGTTAAACATCAATATTTCTGAATTTCAGAGCCTGTCTGAGCCATTCAGAACAGCCTCCACAGATCAACTTTTTAAAAACCACCAAAAGCATCCCAGTGGGGGTTATTTTGGTGGCGTCAGAGTACAGTTTAGGGCACAATATAAAACTTGTGCTGAAAAAAAAAGTATTTTAAACATCTTATTTAAGTTTAGCTGCCACTTTAACATTCCAGAGGATTTATTTTAAGCTGTTGCTGGAACCTGCTTCATTCTCACTGGAATGTTGCTGAACTAAAAGTTAACTTTAGATGTCCAAAAAACTTTTCAGTCACCCTTGCAAGTAAATGAAATATAATTCACACTTGTCTTTTATTAACTACAATAATTTCTTTTTAAAGTGCTGATATGAAAGAAAGAATGTGTTAAATATCGGTAGTATCCAATTATTATTAAAATTCCTTTTTGCAGAATACTTCAATATGATCATTCATATATAACAATATGGTAGCTTTTACACACTACATTCAAATAGTATGCTAAGGAGGCACTTAAACAATTAAGAATTTCAAAATTGAAGTAGCAGAGCTCAAATGCACCTTCAACTACTCCTTTATATTCTCCCCAAGGGATTGCCACAGTGGTAGTGTGGCAGAGGTTTTACACCAGATGCCCTTTCTGACGCAACCCTCCATGGTGAGAGGGACTTGTGTCCCCCACCTGGAATCTTGGCTTGTAAGGCAAATTTGTAAACCCCTACACTGTGGGGGACACTGAAGTAGCAGTGCTAGGTATTAAAGGTAGGTATTAAAAGCTTTTGACTTTTAATACCCACTGGGCAAGACTCCAAAAACACTGGCTCTTATGTTTTCTATCATACAACTCATTAGTATCCTCTCATTATACACACACTCTGTCTAGTACCAACCTTCACAGGCTAGCTTATAACAAAAGGTTTAAGAATAAACTTCAATAACTCTGACACCACAAGGCTATTTTCTCAGACTTCTCATATATACATCCTGAGGTTTTCCTATGACCAGCAAACACACTGTCATTGCATGAAATAAGTGGTGTTTCCCTTTAATTTGGGGGATTAAAGTGAAGCAAGCTAAAGAGGCAAATTGCCAAACTGAAGTGAATTAAACTGAAAATTACAAATTCTAAGTAATTATTTTTTAAAAAACATTTCCACCCTGGTGCCTGTTGCTCTCCAAAGCTGGGAGTCTCAGAGGAAGTCACTTGCGTGAAAACAAACAAGTAATGATGAATTCAGCTATAACAAATACTTGAAGATACAGCTAACAGGTACCAGGAGAAACAGCTTTGTGTTAGTGCTTGTATGTTCACCCCTGACAATTTTGGGAATATAAACAGTTTCCTAAAAAAAAAAAAAAATCTTAATTTCAATTTGAAGCTTGCAAGATTTTGACAATCACTTCAGAATACTATTTGTTCTGTAAAAATACTCCATGTAAGCTGAAACCAATAGAAAATCAAGAGAGCATTGTTCTTTTAGTATGAATGTTTTTGTTGATGTTTAAACAGTTTTTTTCTTGTTAGGCTGTAAAGCCTAACTGGGAATTTTAGAGCCAAAGCACTAAAACTTTGGAAAATGTCCAGTTGATTTTGTTAATTTATCTTCAGCTGGACGTGTTTGTGCATAGAATGATGACTTGCAGTCATGTGGAAAAAAAAAAAAAAAGTTTTCACAGGGATCTATGAAGTAGAGCCTATGGGGCAGCTTGTAGGACCACCTTTGGCAGCAATAACTTGAAGTAATCTTTTTCTGTATGGTTTTATCAGTCTTGCGCATCACTTTAGAGGAATTTTTTGCCGACTCTCCTCCATAACATTGCTTCAGTTTGTGAAAGTTTTATGGGCGTTCATTTATGCACGCTGTCTTAAGGTTTTGCCACAGCATCTCAATCAGGTTTAGGTCTGGACTTTGAATGGGACAGAGCAATACCTTTTTTTTGGCCAATAAGTTGTAGATTTATTGATGTGCTTAGGATCGCTGTCGTGTTGTGTGACCCAATTAGGGCCAAGCTTTAGCTGTTGAACAGGTGACCTCACATTTAACTCTGGAAGACTTTGGTATACAAAGGAGCTCATGGTCAACTCAATGACTGTGAGGTGGTCAAGGCCTGTGGTTGCAAAACAAGCCCAAATCCTCACCCCTGCACCATCATGCTTGACAGTTTGTGCTGATAAGCTGTGTTTAGTTTTCATCAAACATGGTTCTATGAATTATGGCCAAAAATCTCCACTTTGGTCTTGCCTGTCCAAAGTACATTGTTCCAAAAGTCTTTTCAGATGCAACTTTGAAAACCTAAGCTGTGCTGACATGTTCTTTTAGGAGAGAAGAGGCTTTCTCCTGGCTACACCTCCAAACATAGCCATACTTGTTCAGTTTTCTGATTGTGCTGTCATGAACTAACATGCTATCTGAGGCCTGTAAAGCCTAAGATGTAGCTCCTTTTTTTTTTTTTTGTAATTTCTCTAACGATTGCACAGTCTGATCTTCAGATGAATTTGCTCAGAATCAAGAGCATTTGGTTAGCAGCACCTGGCTGCTACTTACCCTCACAGCCTACCTGTGTATTGTTGCTGACCATGTCCCTTCCTGACCACAGTGTAACCATCTTCTGTTGACTACTTCCAGCAGGACAGTGTGCCATATTACAAAATTCAAATCATCTCAGTCTTGAACGTGACAATGAGTTCACTATATTCAGATTGCAGTCACCAGATCCCAGTCCAGTGTGTGGAGCACCTTTAGGATGAGGGAAAAAGGGAGATTTGCGCCGTGGATGTGCAGCAGACAAATATGTGGCAACTATTATGTTAATGTGGACCAAAATGAGCAATGTTTCCTGGCCCTTTTGAATTTATGCCACAAAGAATTAAGGTAGTTCTGAAGGCAAAAAGAGGTCTAGTCCACTACTAGCAGGGTGTAACTACTGGTGAGTGTATATAGTCCTGTCTCCCTTTTCTCTTTTTAAGTGTCTGTTTACTTCCTCTGGTGTTTTTTTTTTCTTTTTTTCACTGGCTCTCTGTAAGCCAGTTTTGCTTTCTGTTTTCCACTAGAGAGAAATAGTTATTTGGAATTCACTATTCCACTCAGTAAAAGGTTTTTTTTTTTTGTGGTTTTTTTTTTGTTATGCTCTCTGCTTTAAGTCTTGTTTTGGGTCCTAAACTCTGAAAATGATAACAATAACAATTTATAAAGTTTTTCCAAGATCACAAAAAGTGAAAGAAGACATATGATGCAACATAAATTGCAACAGATTGGAAAGCAGCTGATTGTAAGGCAAACTTTTATATATTTTAGGAAATTACAGGTTTAGCAGGCTCTTGTAATCAATGGTAAAATCCATTAGGCGACACAGGAAGAATTCTTATATAAGAGTGTTATAAGCTAACATCCTCTCTTGGATAATCAGCAGGAGAGAAAAAAAACGCTTTTGCGCTTCAGCAAGAAAACAAGCAATTATGGACATCAATATTTTCTCACCAAGCTTCATTTTGTGAGTTGAAAGAACTGAGAAAAGATGATGTTACCCCTTCGAAGTGACTGATAGAGCTGAGAAATTACCAGCCTTCACCAATGTCCCTTAGTGAATAGACACACTGAAGGACAGCAGGGTAGGAATACAATGACCTGTGCAAACCAAAGATAGAGGTGTTATGCAATTCTTATCTAACAAACTTGTTAGATGACTAAGAACAAACTGTGTATTTACGGAAATACCCTGAAGGTGCTGTTGCTTAGGCATCTGCAGACAAACTCATCAAGCTTTGTATTGTCTCGTAAAAGAAAAAAGATCCCCCTCAAACCCTTCCACATCCTTCACTTCCAATCCAGACTTCAGCAGTAAAGTAACAATGCCAATAATTTTGTCTGCATCTCAGCTTTTTCTTTGTGAGGCCAAGGAATCAATAGAAAACCAATTTTTTATTGCTTTGACCTCGAGGTCAGTGTTCACTATGCCTTACTTACCACTTACAACATACAAAATCAGTTTTCTCACATTGAAAGCAATTTTATGTGTGGAAAAACCTTGTTGAAACCAGGTCAGATGGGAGTAAGACATTTAATGTAATATGACAAAAACAGCTTCAATGCATGAAAGTGTCTCCTTTATGCTGAACTTCTCTCTAACACTTAATGATATTGTATGGAAATGACTTTTTTCCTCATCTTAAAAACCACATAGGTTGTTTGTAGTCACATTTTAGTGAGTCCCAGTTGTTGTGAAACATGTTTAACATTGTAAAGTGGTCTAATTTAACCCAAACCATGAGCTTTTACTAACCCCAATTGAACCTCTTTTGTGCCTAAACCTAAACTGTGACTGAAAGTGGAACTTAAAAGTCATCCATGATAAGACTTGAACTCCTGTCTCTTAGACCAAAGTTTGGTGTGTTTGTGCTAGCATACAATCTCATTCCTAATCTGGATTCTGATGTGTTGTTCCAGTGTGCTTACGAGTCACTACTGATCGTAGTAACAACAAATATGATGGTTTACATGGGGAACAAATTGTCCTGTCAGAAACAGGGGCACAGTAAAGGTCCATTCCTGTCTCTGTAGGTACAGTCTGTAAGAACACTACATGGACAAAATTCAGTTTTAATTATTGAATTCAGGTGTTTCATTCAGTGCCATTACCACAGGAACACTGCTAAATTAAAGGATCGTTTTTTTTAATCAGAATATAGCATAAAATCAATCTTCTGGGATATTGATCTGGTCAGTTAAGTAGCAGAGGGGGGTTGATAATCAGTTTCAGCTGCTTTGGTGTTAATGAAATCAACAACAGGTACACTAAAGGGACAACAATGAGTCGATTCCCAAAAGAGGAATGTTTTAGAGGTGGAGGCCACTGACATTTTTTCCTCCTCATCTTTTCTGAATGTTTTTTCACTGGTTTTGCATTCGGCTACGGTCAGTGTCACTACTGGTATCATGAGGAGATATCTGAACCCTACAGAGGTTGCACAGGTAGTCCAACTCCTCCAGGATGGCGCATCATTGCCAAAAGGTTTGCTGTGTCTCCCAGCACAGTCTCAAGAGCACGGAGGAGATTTCAGGAGACAGGCAGTCACTCTAGGAGAGCTGGACAGGGCCGAAGAAGGTCCTTAACCCATCAGCAGGACCAGTATCTGCTGCATTGTCAGGCATGCATACAAGCATGTGGGGGCCACACAAACTACTGCTTATTATTTCAGTTGCTGTGATGAAATTTCAGCAAAATGGACTAGCCTGCTACATCATTTTTTCACTTTGATTTTCAGGGTGTCTTTGAATTCTTTGATGAGTTCCATCAAACAATGTTGCATCCTTTCATTGCAAACACATTACCCAGTCCACATCAGTATGGATATCCAGAATGATTTTTTCCTATTGAGATCTGATGTGTTTTCAAAGTTTTCCTTAATTTATTTATTTTTTTAGCAGTGTATATAAATCAAGCACATAGCAATGCAGTCTGACTTTACAAACATTTATGAAAGAAAGCGTTGTTCTAAAGAACTCACTGTATTTAAATGTGGGACTGTAATAAGATGCCACCACTGCAACAAGCCTATGAAATTTCTTCCCTTAGCTATTCTACTGTACAACCAACTGTAAGCGGTGTTGTTGCAAAGTGGAAGCCTTTAGGAACCACAGCAACTGGCAGACCAGAGCAAGGTTGCCGAGTGTGGAAAAGTCACCAATGCTCTTCTGACATAATGACTGCAGAGTTTCAAACCTTCCCTGATATTAACATTAGCACAAAAAACTGTGCACTGACATTTCAATAGGTTTCCATGGCCACGCAGCTTCATGGAAACCTTGCATCACCAAGAACAATACCAAATGCTGGATGGAGTGATGTAGAGCACACCACCACTGGAATCTGGAATAGTTTAAATGTGTCCTGTGGAGTGATGAATCACACTTCTCTGTTTGGTGGTCTGATGGATGAATCTGGGTTTGATGAATGATCCATATTTGCATCATTTCTTCTACTCTCACTTCCACACTCCTGCCTTTCCTTTTCTCTTGCTGTTTCCTAAGACACTTTCCTCTTCTCCTCAGTCAACAGTAGCATAGTTTCCATTCTGCTGGTCAACAGCATCAGTGGTGGTTGTTGATTTGAGCCTTACCTTAACTGGTATGGAAATCGTATTGATGATCTTCATATCTGATTTGGCATAGATTTTATTCCCTTACTGATACAATCCTCTCCATTTATCTAGGCTTGGCATCTGCTGTAAGAGTGAACTGGCCTGTAGCACCCATTGGCTAGGTTCCTTTTTGCAATTCCGTTTATCATCAATATCAATGTCTCTCTCTCTCTCTCTCTCTCTCTCTCTCTCTCTATATATATATATATATATATATATATATATATATATATATATATATATATACACATATATATATATATACATATAGATGCTGATTACCAAGACCATGTGAAGTACTGTCTGAAAGTCTGCTAGAAGATGTGAATGCAGCATTATGGACAATTCCTACTACGACCATCACTGAAACCAACCAGCTGATACAGTATATACCACAGCCGTAGTGATCCTTGAGATAATTGGCTACAAGATGAACACCAGTCACAAGGAGCAATACCCTCCATAGAAGAAAAAGGCTAGAGGCAAAGATCAAAGCAGCAGGGAGGAAAGTGAGCCAACTATCAGAAGTGCAGAAAGGTGTGATAAAGAAAGGGAAGCTGTCTGAGGACTTAGAGACTGCCAACCCAAGACTCACAGCTTTGGCTAGCTGCTTGAAGAGATACGCCAGAGAAATAGAAGCTAAGAGAACAAAACATAGTTCTCCACTTAACCATCCAAGGTGTACTCTCAGTGGCAGAGGCAATGGCAGGCTAGAGACAGAGCAATACGGAAAAAGCATATGGGAGAAGGATGCAACACATAATAGCAATGCTAAGTGGCTAGTGGATCTAAGAGCAGACCACAGCAACCTCCCTGAGCAGGATTCAGTAACCGTCACAGTGGCAGACGTTCAGGAAAGAGTCTCGAATATGAGAGGCCCTAACATGATCCACATCTACTGGCTGAAGAAGCTGACTGTACTCCATGAGCACCTAGCAGCACATATGAATCAGCTGTTAATGGATGGGATGCACCCAGAATGGCTAACCCAAGGCCGGACAGTCCTGATCCTGAAGGATTCCCAGAAGGGACCAGTCCCATCCAACTACAGGCCAGTAACCTGCCTCTGTACAACATGGAAGCTCCTGTCAGGCATCATAGCAATTAAGATGACCAGGCACATGGCTCAGAAAGGAATTGGCAGAAATATCAGGGGAGAAAACACCAGCGACTGGTAGATAAAGGAGTCACCCGAGAGTGTAAGACCAGACTGACCAATCTGTGCACCACTTGGATTGACTATAAGAAAGCCTATGACTCAGTGCCTCACAGATGGATCCTGGAAGGCCAGGAAATATACAAGATCAACAGGACCCTAAAAGCCTTCATCAGGAACTCAGTGGGGATGTGGAAGATAACAGTAGAGGCAAACTTCAATCCAAGGAGATGCACTGGCCCAGCTGCTGTTCTACATAGGCCTGAACCCCCTCAACCAGATCATTAACAACACTGGCTATGGATCCCAACTACGAAATGATTCACTGATTCACTGATCCACACCACCAGGCTCTACAGCAATGACATCGTAATATCATTTGGGCTGGAGAAGTGTAGTTGAATGATAATGAAAAGAGGGAAGGTAGTAAGGATTGCACTACCAGAAGGCAGCATAGCAGATATTGAGGACAGCTACAAGTACCTTGGAATCCCACCGGTAAATGGCAGCCATGAAGAGGTCACTAGAGAAGCCGCAACCGCCAAATACCTGCAGAGAGTAAGGCAAGTCCCCTGCTGGGATAATAAACTGGCCAAAGGAGGAGATAGAAGCCACTGACATCAAGATAAGAAAGTGCCTTACAATGCATGGAGGATTTTACCCTAAATCCAGCACCCTGAGACTATATGCCGAGACCGAGGACTAGTGAGTGTCAGAGACACTATCCAGGGTGAAACAACAAAGATCCATGAGTACATCAGAAAGATGGCCACAACCAATCATGTGCTTGGTGAATACCTCAGGCAGCAGAAACCCAGGATAGAAGAGGAACCAGAACAAGAACCATCATGGAAGGACAGGCCCCTGCACGGCATGTACCACCGGCAGATAGAAGAAGTGGCTGATATTGAAAAATCCTACCAATGGCTGGACAAAGCTGGATTGAACGATAGCACAGGGGCACTAATCATGGCAGCACAAGCAGAAACAAGCTCTGAGCACAAGATCGATAGAGTCTGGGGTCTACCACACCAGGCAAAACTCCAGGTGCAAACTGTGCAGAGATGCCCCAGAGACAATCCAGCACCTAACAGCAGCATACAAGATGCTAGGAGGCAGGGCATACATGGAATGCCACAATCAAGTAGCTTGCATAGTATACAGGAACATCTGTGCCGAATATAGCCTGGAAGTCCCAAGGTCAAAATGGGATACACCAAAGGTAGTTGAGAATGACTAAGCTAAGATCCTGTGGGACTTCCAGATACAAACGAATAAACTGGTGATGGCTAACTAACTGGACATAGTAGCGGTGGACAAGCAGAGGAAGAAGACAGCCATAGTGATACATGTAGCAATCCCAAGTGATGGCAGCATCAGAAAGAAGGAACACGAGAAGGCAACAGTGGTGATCTGAACACTTGGGGCAGTGACCACCAAGCTGGGAGAGTGACTCCAGCAGATTCCAGGAACAACACCCGAGATGTCGGTCCAGAAGTGTGCTGTCCTAGGAACAGCTAAGATATTGCTCCCAAGCCTCTGATAGAGGACCTGAGCTTGAAGGACAAAAGAGCTCCCAAAGGGTGAGTGGGGAGTTTTTTTTATATATATGTGTGCAGATTGCAACAGTTGTTCTCAACCCCCTGGCCTTTAAAAGTCAGAGGGAACCTACAGTAGCCACACTTCTGTGAGTGCATCTACAAGTATTTCCAATCCAGAGGTTGTGTATGTAGATAAAAGATTAGATTTAGGAATTAAGAAATGTAATGGATTTGAATAAGATTTAGGAATTAGAATTTCACTTTTTATATCGCAATGTAATAGATTATGCCCAAGAATTAGTGATAGTGGTTCTGCATTGTGATAGCATTGACAGGAAAAGGAAATTCAAGTCTGTTTGTCCATTTTGAGCCCCTGTAGAAACATGGTAGTGCAACATAGTAACTCCTCTGGAATGGGACCCACTAACATTGTAACATTGTATAAGCTCACAAAAACATAACAATTACCATCCTAGAGGTATTTTACAAAAAGTTTAAATATCCATGTTAGACTCAATTATGAGTGACAGCTCGCTTTAAATTATTGTTATGAACAATTGTTAATTAAGCTTAGAGATGAAAACAAAACAAAACAATAAATAAAATGTAAATTTCATTTTAAAGGTATGTTAAAGTATTATTCTCTTACTTTTAAATGATTGCAGCCTGAATGCTCCACAGTCCTACATTTGAGAGACATTGAAAAATGCTGCAGTTGGTTTGTAATAAATATTAAAAATCCTTAAAACTGGCCAGTGTGATGAAACAGTTTCATATAAAGTACTATACTCTTCTGTCAAATTACTTATATGGATAATTTATGCAGATGTTATATATCAGTATCTGATTTTTGACTCACTCAGAAATTGGTTGGTCAATTTAAAACCTTCTTCTGACACTGATGTAAAATAATTTTCAGCCACACTTGAAAGAAATCTTTGTTAAATAAATTCTGACAAAATAAACAGAATGATAAATGGCACAGTGATGGATTCCCTTGAGTGCAAAGGAAAGGAGGATCCTTTTCATGCTTGACCATGTGTTGACTGTGTGTCTTTAATTAGGAGGTGGTGGTTTTAACCGATAATAGCCAGAGTGGGAAAAGACACTAGTGTCATTAGGATAATCACAGCTCTAAATGAGGTTTTGATTCAGTGTGTCCGACAGGTGTAGTGGCAAGATAGGGGACGGAAAGGTTCCTCCCAGCATGCTCCAGCTGTGTTTACACTCTTTGTGTGGAACAAAGGGGCCTTGTCATATTCACCATGATTGATGCGGCTGCAGAAGAATAGTTAGAGCATATTTACATTAAACAGTAGTGGGAGGACCAACGCCAGCATGCTGTTTTTTGTGTTACCATTTTTTGTCTTGCACACTTCACAGCAGAGTGCTTAACCAGGCGGGCACCCTACAACACAAAAGACCATCTCTAACACTTCCCTCTGTGGTGAAATCAGTTTACATTTCTGGGAATGATTCACCACATCGCCTGGCCCTGCGGACACTGCTCCTAACATATCCCTCACTATCACACTTCATCTTCAAGCCACCTCTCAGCTCTGCCTCGGGGAAATCACACCGCTCAAAACATCTCAGCAAGACATCTCTCCCCATGTTTGTGTCAGGCTTGTATCATTTTGAATTGCTAATGACAAATGACGTTTTAAAGAGAAATCATATCAGCGTACTTGACAATGAAGAGCATTAAAAAAAAAGCCAATAATGGTGCTCTTGACTGATTATTCTGGAGATCTCATCGGCAGTTCCTTTTTAAACATAAAGCAGCTCTGTTCCTTTCTGATGGCTTCAGATGAGTCCAGCGAGTTTGGGCTGATTTCAAGAACAATGAAGTGGATGTGCTGTTCTATAGACTGAATAATGAGGTTGTGTGCTTCAGAGAGCAGCCCTCCCCTCCTCCTCTCTTTAACAAAGACACCATCCCCCATCCTCCTCCCTTCTTTGATGGAGCTGATATATGCATAAGCAATACTTTCATGGGGTGACAAGCATTGCCGGGTAAAAAGCTTGGTGACACATGTATGTCTAATGCTGTGATTACTTATATCACAATATTTCCAGCTGAAATGAAACAAGCATGGATGCTTTTGGCCTAAAAACACCTTGCTGTAATTGCTTTACTGGTGAAACAGCCTCGGAGCAGTTTCTTTTTTAGACTACCTGATTTTATTTGCTTTCAGTATGTTGCCACAGTATGTTTTGATAACTCAAACATTGTCCAAAAAAAAAAAAAAGTTAACCTTTCTAGTAAAATAGAGGTACACTAGCCCATGGCTTCTGACTGAGAAAGGGCATGCTTTCTGTTTTAATGGCTGCCAAACCACATAGGGAATATGATTCATGTAGAGCAGAGCATAGTTATAGCAGAATGTTGTCTCTCCCCAGCCCTGAAATACCATGGCCTTGACTAGATTCCCATGGCTATAATTAGATACTGTGGTTCTGAACCCAAGGTGAATCAATGTCTTAAACATCTCATTCTCCTGCTGGATGCCAAAAGCTTCATTTCTCCCCCCTTCACTTCATTTGGTCTCGATCAAAATGAGCACCGCAAAATAGTCCTGCTGTGTTATTGTTGTGCAACGCTTGAAGGCTCAGCGAATGTGGTTTTGTGTTCTTTGCTCTTTCGGACGACAACAGACTTTATCACGTGCAGAAGAGCTGGGCTTTTGTTGCAGGCCAAGGTTTATCTCTGAGGGTAGCTGCAGCCTTAATCAGACTAATGACTGGCCAATAATGAGAGTAATTTTTGCAGATGTGTTTGTGCTAGTATCAATAAACTACTGCATGTATTTCTGAACCCAGGCCAAATGGTACTGTTCACTGTACATCCATTGTGATGTGTTTTAAAAGTGAGGTTAATGTCAAAGCCTCATTGCACACAAATGAAAATATCTCCATTCAGTCATGCCTCAGTGCTTGTGAATACATACATAAGTAAGCCAAATAAATCTAAGTAGATATCCCAAGAGGGTGTTTGCGTTCTGCTGATAGCATTCCTTTTCACATACACTCTTTTTATTAGTATATAAGCAGGCATGTTTCAGTGGTATGAGTTTAATATTTCTTAAACACTTTTAGTAATTGTGTATGATTTGTATTTGTTGTATCTGTGCTCTGCTTGTGTGTGAGAAAGAGAGAAACAAAAAAAAAAGGAAAATCATTGTGTATGAATGGCATACTTATTCAACTGCTTAGAGATTTAAGGGGGATTACAAGGTCTCTCTCCAGAGATGAATTTGCTCCATTTAAACAAAACTCAGCTCAAATCCAGGAGGTAGGCCCGCATAGCGTTGATCAGCTGTTTAAGGTGCAGTTTATGGAGGCTTAAAACTCTTTAATTGACGCTTTTTCCCTGAGTTGAATAGTGGGTCTCCAGAGTAATCAGTATGCATTAAATCTCATCTCTCTTTGTGAATATTACCCTTTCTATAGAAGACAGGGAGAGGAAAAAAGAAGATGCAGTTCCCTATTCACAAATACTGTGATTTAAAAGTAAGAGAAACAAGGATTATTCTGATACAAAGGCTTTTCTCTCTAGCTACAATTACCTACTGCATGTTTGTCGAATAGGAAATGATTTCACAAGTTGTGATTAAAACATATACCTTACTTTCTGTAACCAGTTTCTTTTCAGCAGGAGGATGTATCATCCATAAATTAAACATTTCAAATAGCCTTGCCAATTTCTTTATCCCCTTCTGTATGCACATGAATACTGTATGAGCGTGTTTTACTTGAAGAGCACAGAGAGAATGAATCTGTGATTAATAGAAGAATAATGGAAGTGTAATAGAAATTACATTTTGAACATTCATAATCTGCTTCCCCTCTCTTTGTTCAAATATAAATGCTTCAGGCTCCAATTTTCATTTTCACTTTGAATAATGAGACGGTAAATTGAAGTGCACGGCAGCCTAAGAGAGGGAGAACTTTCAAGTTCAGCTGTAATGTATTCTGACCTTGGTCCTTTTTTTTGGTCAAAAATTCATCTGATGCAAAGAATGATTCAAATGTAAATCAAAAATGCAGTATGATCAAAGTTAAATTGCCATTTGACTTCTGTAAGCCATTGCATCTCTGTCATTGCTGGGTGATATGCACAATATGTACTGCTGTTGGCAAGATAAGGGAGAATATATGCACAATCCATCATCTTGTGCACATAATAATCAGGTTTTTTTCTCCTTCTGCTCACTGCTGATGCATGGAAAAGATGACTTTGTGCTGTATCTTAAAGGGAGTCTTTCCACTCCTGGATTTGTACGTGACCCATGAGATGGACTACTGTATGTCACTCATGACACATGCAGTTGGGAGGGGTTTTCAGCACTAATGTGGAAAATTCAGGTCGCAATCCATGTGGAATTTCAATAGAGGAATCAATTTAAATGTAGGAATCAAGATCTGTGATGACACGACAGACACCATCCTTGACATATGCACTAAACCCCCCTTAACCTTTAGAGGCCAAATGTATCATATAAGTGATTTAATTATTTCATTTCCAAGCTGCTTGTGGTGAATATTTCTGACACTGAATATTATCTGGAACAGGACTGAAGGGGAATTCCTCTGTTCCCCAAGACATTTGCATAACCCTCAGCCCTCTGAGCTCACAACTGTAGCAAGGTTTCATTTGATCTTTCATACAGACGCGCACACACACACGCACACACTCTTACCCACTCCTCTTGAATTTCTCTTCAGTTATTCAAAGCCCCTGTAAGTGGCTCACTTTTAAATCACAATGATGATGTTCAAAATATTAGCTTCTAGAGTAGAATGACACTGTGTTGATTCTACACTTTAATTTATAGGTAGACAAAAATGTTATTTGTCAAAGCAAGGCATTAAGCGAGTTTTTCCTACAACTAAGTGGTTGAATCTGTGCCCCCTGATTTTTTTGTTGCTCTCACGGCATATGTGTAGTGCAACAAAATATAATACAACTAGCAATTACATTACATTTTCAGTGAGCAACTACACAAAAATATAGCTCTGACCTGCATCTCCACACACAAATTCATTCGAACCAGCAGTGGTAGTGTTTATATTCCCAGCAGTAATTGTGTTTCGCAAACTTAATTTAGGCAGTGAAATGGTATTATCTGCAGAAGTTATTATATAAACAACTCATAATTTAACTATCTCCCACTAGCACAGTAATTTACCCAACCCAAAATAGTACAAATCTATGCAAGTAGTTTTTATTTTGATTCTTTTGTGATATAAATTGCCTCTACCAATGTATTCATACTTCATTGTGAGATGTGTTTTTCAGATAAACGAAATCAAGCAACAAAAGAGCTTTCGGCTACAGAACATTGGATTTACTGATCCAGTAATAGGTACCATAAATTCTGACTTACATGCAGCAGTGACAAATGGTACATCAGACAGGAAATTTCCTTTGGGACTTTCATCCTTTTTCAGAAATGGTTTCAACATGAAATAAGTATTTATTCTGCTAAGTGAAAAGGCAGGGTGACAGAAGGAAGATATACCACAGTGCATTCTTTATTACAAACATATTATTAAAGCTGCAGCTACAGTATGGTGAGGGTAGAGCTACTTATGGAAAGTGATGAGATGGGATGCTATGACAACAAAGCTGTTATGGGAGCCAAATTACATATTGAATTTTAGAGCAAAAATGTGTTGCTTCAGGAATCTATCTGACTCTTTCACCACACAAACACAAGTTGATTCCATATCAGTGACTCAGTACTTTATTACAGAGATCAAATGTAATAAATTTATGATTGGGTGCACACCACAAGCCATACAGTTAGGGCTATTTTTGGGGAACATGAGATTTATATCTTTTATTCCTGAGGTCACTACAATATCTTTGTGCCCTTAGTTGCTGTTGCTGCATCCATTAACTGTTGTATTTTTTCATATTTATGCAAACAGTTTACATTTATCATAGTGACAATTTTTCCAGTAGAAATTATTAAGTAATAAAAGGTTCTTTCTTACAGGTAGAAGCTCAACCTAATTTTGTAAATAGTAGCTGCTTGAGCCCTAAAATAATAGAGTATTTGAATTAAAAGTGGTCTTGTGTTTGAACTTAAATGCATTATGATTATCACCAAAAACTGAGGGTAAAGCTACATACACTATATGGACAAAAGCATTTGACTTCCACTCTTCTAAGAAAGCTTCCTACAAGATTTGGAGTGTGTCTGTTGGAACTTTTGCCCATTCATCCAGAAGAGCAGTTGTGAAGAGCATTAGTGGATTAGAGCAATCTCTGTTCTAGTTCATCCCAAAGGTATTGGATGGGGTTGAGATCAGGGCTCTGTGTAGGCTAGTCAAGGTCTTCCACACCAAATCATTCAACCATGCTTTTATGAACCTTACTTTGTGCAATGGGACATAGTCATGCTAGAACAGCAATGGAACTTTCCCAAATTGTTCCCACTAAGTTGGGATAATAGTTCAAATTGTCTTGGCAAGTTTAAGCATTAAAGTTTCCTTCACTGGAAATAAGGGGTCCAGGCCAACCCCAGAAAAAACAGTCCTATAGCATCATTCCTCCTCCACCAGACTTTACAGTTTCCACAATACAGCCAGGCAGATGAAGTTCTCTTGGGTTTTGCCAAACCCAGACTCATCTATCAGATTGTGCTTGTTTGTGTAAGACTTGCATGCAGCTGTTTGCCAATGGGAACCTATGTCATGAAGTTTCCAGCACACAGTTTTTGTGCTGATGTTAATGACAGAAGAGGTTAGGAATACTGAAGTTATTGAGATGGCGGCGTGTTGGAGACTTTTATGTATCATGTGCCTCTGTAGTCAGTGACCCCACTCTGTAACTTTAAGTGGTTTGCCACTTTGTGGCTGAGTTACTGTGGTTCTAAAAGCTTCCACCTTACAATAATGCCACTTGCAGTTGATTATAGAATATCTAGGAAGGAAGAAATTTCACAAACTGACTTGTTGTAACAGTGACAACCCCTTCTTCCACAATTATTTGCAAAGGCAAACTGCATGACTATATGCTTGATTTTATACACCTGCGACAATGGCACTGAATACACCACTTGAATTCAACGATAAAGCGTGTGGCCCAATACCTTTGTCCATGTTAGTGTATCTATGGCAAAAAAACTCAGGATTCAGGTGTTGATTCATGTGGAAGATATGAAAAAGCCCATGAAAAATTTAGTTATTTTTTTTAAAACATTTGTTTAGGATGCCTTTTAATGGTTGAAAAATAGCTCCCATCTGAAAGTTATGCTAATATTGTCAATGATATCTGGCCATCTGCTCGACATTCTTTATAAACATCAACTGGATATCTTTTCTTAACGTTCTAGCAAAGGGCAGGCATGTTTAAATTTTTTTTAATAAATATGCTTTTATTAAATAGAAAAAAACCCCAAAAGCAAATATATATCCAACAAATGGAGAATGAAACATAAACATTTATGGACCACAGGTGGGATCATACTTTCAACTAATGTATCTTGTCCTTCTCAGCTATCCTGGCAACATGCAAACAGGGTTATATTGCTACACTAAAAGGGCAGATGTTTGACACAGTAATATAATTTACATGTAAAAATTAAATACATGTCAGAACAACCACTTCACAACCAAGTAGCCTAAGCTGTCAGTCAAATGTGTTTGTGTTTATAAAGCAGTCTAATAGGTTTGCTTTTCTTTTTAATTTTGCAATAATATAATTGATATTTTCTGGCTTCTAAAAGCTTTGTGTGCTTCATAAGCACATTGCAGTTTTTACTATTGAACTGATAACATTTTTGGCTAGGGACACAATATTGCTGTCACAACAATGTTTGCTGCATTCTTGTATTGCAGTGCAGAGCTAAAAAAAATAAAACCATGGCAAAGTTACTGAATAAACCTTACAGGCACAGGTCAAGAGTCCAAGAGTCTGTGTTTGAAGAGGCGGTTAACATTTCTTGTCGGAAAGTAAAACAAATGACGACAAAAAGAGAGTAAAACAACGACGGAGAGATGACAAAATGATTCATGACAACTGCACTTTCAGAAACTCTAAAAAAGGCTGAAAACATCTACAATGAGACTGCAGAGAGGTACAAAATGGCATGAAAATAGAACCACAATGGACAGAGGGACCCTGCTAAAAAGAGATCCAAAATGATCACATTTAGATGCAAAGACATTGCAAATAGAAAGAAAATGACTGCAAAGAGAAACAAAATGACCACAGAGAACCAACATGACTACAAAGAGAGAGACTAAAAAGAACCATAAAGTAGCTCAGACTAGTGAAGGAGAGATGCAAAATATAAGCAAATAGATGCAAAACAACTGAAAAGAGAAACAGCAAGATCATTACTAGATATGAACATGGTGGCATAAAGCCCACAATGGCCACAAAGAGACTGAAAAACATGTCTGTAATTTTTTTTTGTGTCTATAGATCCATGTACATCACTCTGGCATGCAGAGAAATCCAAAGATTGACGGACCTAACAAACTTAGTTACAGTTGCTAAACTATAATTGGACAGTCACTGTTTGGGGAGGAGTTTAGTGAACAATCAATAACCTCTTTTAACACTTTACCCAAGGTAAACTGAGCCTCTGAAGGGTTTGAGACCCATTTGAACTGCATGTTTCTTGCCGTTGATCAAATGTTCTTCTATAATCGCCCCTCAGCATCTGTCTCTGACCCAGTTCTGTTGTTGCAAAAAATAGTCTTACCATACTTAACCATAACTGTAATCCTTCCTCTTACATTTGTCCCTCCCTTTTCCACATGTGCAGTGTTCATAACATCTCTGTGTTCCTAAGCAAATCCTGTCTAAACTAAGACTCCCTACTTTACTTTGCAGCCTTGATTATTTCAGGCTGGTGAGTCAAGAGGAGCAAGTTGACCTATATCCCTGTATCAGATTTGCATCATTGTGGGAGTGGTTTCATGGTACATTTAGCATGCCTGCTGACAGCCAAAAATATATTTGCTTCTGAAGAAACAGAAAATATCATTTGTTTGACTCACTGTGTTTATCTTTTTGTTGAAGATATTGTCTCTTCAAAGACAGACAGCCAAGGCCAAATCAGCTGACAAACAATGTATATTCCCCCAGCTATGCCACAACATTTCACCATAGTTTCACTACAGGATGACTGTTGATGCAACCCAAACAGAAAGTGTTTCTGAGATATAAAATTGCATTTAAGTATGTTTGGCTTCAGAAGCTCCTGAGGCAACTTGGGAAATGTGTTAGCAACCAACTCACTTCACTATTACTGTCTTCATAATATTATTCCACTTTTTTATGAGACTGTTGACCTGACGGAGCCTTGGTGGAAAATGTGAAGCCTCCAGGGTGAGATCACCTTGCATAAGCACATTTCCCATTAGAACATCACTGAAGGGCAAGTGGAATTTAAACAAATCTCCTGTCCACATACAATACAACTACTTTTGGAAAATGCCGAAATATGCACAGGCGGAACAGTCAATAAGACATAAAAACAGGTAAGTGTGTATGCACAAACAGGAATGCAAACAGGTAACAATGAAATAGAGCAAAACAAACTTTAAAATAAACCACTGCATGGTCACTCTGGCCATGCTGTATTTTAAAATGAAGACTCAAATGTTGTGCAGCCCTCTCCAGCCCTTCTCTCTCTGCCTCTCTCCCTCTCCATCCATTCCCTCATGGTTAATTGAACAGAATGGTTTAGTGTGCAATTAATTATGATGTGCTGAGATGATGTATGGACCTGACAGGGCATTGTGGGTAATAATAGGATAGATTTATTTACTGGCTCTATGTAGGCTCCCCTCACCCCTGCAAAATTAATACATTTCCTCTAATTCAAATTATGAAAGAAAATAGGAAGGAAATTGTGTCAGACGCATACATATACAATACACTCGGGATCACACTCGCACACACTCAAAGGCAAACAAATGGATGAAAATGCACACAGACACACACAGAGAATCAATGTTGTTCTTGTAGGAAAATTGTAAATGTAAAACGGCAGAAATGAATCATGCTAATGGCATGGTTGACAGTTGTGTTCAATATTATGATTTCAAACTCCCAAAAGATTGATTACATAACCTGTTCTTTATTTACTTGGTGGAAGAAAGTATATTACTCTGCAGTGCTGTGGGATAAACACGAACTTAAAGAAAAAAATAACACAGTTCTAATGTGAGCAGAGCAGGAACAAGATGCATCAGAGTGGCTATATATGGATCTGGTAAGGGAAAAAAGACTCATTACAATTTCTTTGCGCTTAAATCCAACCAGAAAAATAACCTTTTCAAGCTGTAGTTACAGATAAGCACAGTTAAAAGACTATCTTTCTAGCCTCAAATATCTTCAAGGCATGTGGTTTTACTCACTGAAAATGTTATTTATTCTGTGTTACATATTCTCCACATTATTTTTGACATTTCAAACGCACCGTGTCCTTTCCTAAAAGTATACAGCCTCAAAAGGCTCTTCAAAATGTAACACATCGGCAGCCTCAAAAGCCAATGGTCACTGTTTACACTGGGTGGACAGAAGTATAACATTACGCCAGTAAAACAAAATGTTCTATAAAAAAGCCAGCATGGGCTTGATTAATATCAAATTGTGCTTGAAAAGCATTAGAGAAGAAAAAGGTCCAGTTGGATCTGCATAACTTCTTTATAGTTTGCTCACTTGCTGCTAATTTGGAGTCTGTCTCTGACAGTGAAGCCTGAAACAATTTGGGAAAATAGGGGGATTGTATAACAACGCAACTTGGCAGACTAAGAGGAACATCTTGAATGGTGCAGCCTTAAAAATAATCTCTGGAAACTAGACAAGGGGTGTAACTATGACTTAGTCCAACAACAGGTGTATCTCTGCAGAGGCCAATGCTTTCCCACACTCACCAATAAATAGCATGCCATCATTGATCGTTGTTCATCTGCAGTAGATAATACTCATTATGGTCCCTAAAGCACCTGGGCATATAAATGTGTCCAGATGTTGCTGAAGTATGTAAGTATAAATGAGCAAAATAACATTTACATGTGAGGGTGTGGTGTTTAGGGTGTATAGAGGCCAAGGCATATACAGTTTCCTACAGCTGCAAGGTTTGGCGTCAAGCAAAGCACTTATGTCTCTGGCTGATCGATTGTTTTTTCACTGACTGCTACTGCATTCTATAACTCTCTCTTACTATAGTTAAACTTGATTCATGTATTTTCTTTACAAATGCTCCTAGAGCAGAAGAGCTATTGGGTAAAAGTTGCGCACAACACAAAGAGGCATTGATTGCTTTCTATTCTGCCATCCAATTCTTTCATTCTTCCCCACAAGCACTCTCTGGTGTCTCTCCATCTCTGTTTAAAAAGCACCTTGCTTCTTGGCATTGGTGTTCCATTTAGCAATATGTGGGCACTCTGCCAGATCCTTTCATTGTTACATAAATGAAACAAATCCCTGCTGTGTTTGAAATGATGTGGACATGGAAAAGGATGATATTACTTCTCTATCAGGAGTTGGTCCAAATACCAGGAAGCTTGTAAAGGTTGGTTTGTTTGGAGGCTGTTCTCCAAGAGTGGGGCAAAGGGAGGAAATTAAATCTAGATGCCACTGGAGCTTAATAACAGTTTCCTAATTTCTCACAATGGAAACTAAGCAGCAAAAGGATTATATAATACTAATGCAACAGTAAACAGCCATTTATGAGAACAGTTTACAACAGTTTTCCATGGGGATTTGTCTGCAGTATAATCTAAACAACACATGATATGTAAACAGATGTGCCTGGAATTGAAAAGGGCTGGCTGACAAGTGTTTTTGATCCATTCCAGTGATTGAGGTCAGCACTACACTTTCCATCCCCTATACTTCTCTGTTTATATCAAGCATATTACCTCATGCGATTACATTCCACTGTACATTAGGACTCCTGGGTGAACATGTATCTGTGTGCATGTGCATCAGGGTGTCTGTGGGTACACATGCACGGATAGACAGCCCGAGGCATAAGCAAACCTGCAGCCATCAAGGGCTCCAAAACTAGCAAAGCCTCTCAAGGTTTTTCTGTTAACACACATAATTCACCCATCTTCTTGAGAAAATGTATCCTTTCTACTTTTTTTATACGTTTTAAAAATGTTTTTTATACCAGCTATTACAAGTCCAAGCTGAAATCAGTAACTTTGCTCATCTTTGCCCCCTGCTGTGATGTAAGCTCTACAACAAAAAAGTACATGTCTTTTCTTAAAGGTTAACAAATTGCAAGAATGGATTGTTCCACCTAACAAATATTGTTTCTGCTGTCAAAGCCCAGTATATCTATTTGCTACACAGCTCCACTGTTCTCCAAAAACTACTAACAAAGCAAAAATGCACTGACTGCTGTATTCACTCATTAACATTAACAGTTTATGATAGTAAACACATTATGAGTCACTCCTGTATACAGAGTCCTATTGATATAAATATATGCTAGCTCACCAAACCTGCAGCTGAGCATAGTAGTTAATAAATACACCATCAGCTCTTGATATAGTAAAACTGCAAGTATACACTAAATGGCCACTTCATAAGGTATACCTGTTTAATTGTGCATTAACTCACATATCTTGCCAAAAATCACATAGCAACAGGTTAATGCATTTAGGCATGTAGACATGGTCAGGACGACCTGTGGAAGTTCAAACTGAACGTGAGCGCTGAGAATGAAGAAGAAAGGTGATTTAAGTGACTTTGAATGTGGGATGGTCACTGGTGCAAGACGGGTTGGTCTGAGTATTTCAGAAACTGCTGATCTGCGGGGAATTTTCCGTGCAACAATCTCTAGGGTTTACAGACAGTGGTCCAAAAAAAGAGAAAATAGCCAGTGAGAAGGGTATGTAGAAGAGTTTCTCTGAATGTACATGTTATACCTTAAAGCAGATGGGCTACAACAGCAGAAGATCACACTAGCTGCCACTCCTTTCAGAAGAACAGGAAACTGAGGCTACAATTCACATGGACTCACCAAAATTGGACAACAGAAGATAGGAAAACGTTACCCACTCTGCTGAGGCTCAATTTCTGCTACTACATCTGAATGGTAGGATTGGAAACTGATGTAAAAAATATGAAGGCATTAGATCCATCCTTCCTTTATTCAGTGATCGGGTGATGGTGGTGTGACCGTGTGGGGAGTATATGCTTTGCACACTTTGGTCCCCTTAGTACCAGCTAAGCAACAAACACCACTGCCTACCTTAGTATTGTTGCTGACCATCTCCATCCCTTTATGACCACAGTGTATCCATCTTCTGATGGCTGCTTCCAGCGAGATATTGCTGAATGTCACACAGTTCAAATCAATTCCAACTAGTTTCTTGAACATGAAAATGAGTTCAGTGTACTGAATTGGTCTCCACAGTCACCAGATCTCAATCCAATACAGCACCTTTTGAAATTGGTGGAACAGGAGACTTGCATTATAGATATGCTGCAGATAAATCTGCAGCAACTGTGTGATGCTATGACACCAATATGGACCAAAATACCTAAGGATGTTCCCAAAATCTTGTTGAATTATGTCACAAAGAATTAAGGCAGTTCTGAAAACTAAAGAGGGTTTAATCCAGTACTACTAAGGTGTGACTAATGAAGTGGCCAGTTGATATTCTTGTAACCTGGTGAAAAAGGTTTGAAAGTACTGAAAATTACAGGGTTTTGCCCATGTGGATTTGATGAAAGTAAAAAAATTTTAAATTTGGGGTGCATTGAGCATAAAGGAAATAAGCTATTTAAACACTACTGACATGACTTTTTAAACTAATATGTAAATTTTAGCAAACGATAAATCTCTGTTCAAAGCCTTCTTCTTTAAATACAACAGCTAACAAAGTGATGCATGTTACTGGGATTATTTTAGCATTACAATGCAAACCTGTGTGAGCAGATTAAATAAATCTCACTAGTAAATTTTCGTAGTTGATTTGATGAAGTTCACATGAATAAACTTGATGGCAGATTCATCATTTCACCATCTGAAGGGGTTACCATGCTTTGTTGCTTTGGTTTTGTTATTCACATTATTCTTCGCTAGAGTCTAACTGTTGCATGGCTATAAATTATACACTGCATATATGGTGATACTGATGGAGACAACTGAAGAGAAACTTCACAACAGTATGTTTTTATATTTCTCTGGTATAAATGAGTCAGTGTAAAACCGATTAAATTCTACACAAGACCAGTGGATAAGCGTTTGATTCACTCCATCTGTTCTAAATGCATAAAACATCAGACTGTTGACTTGCCATGAAGGATGCATTGTGAGGAGGAGATTAGGGTGAGGCTCCTTGCCATGTTTTTAAGTAAGCTTATTCTGTACTGAAGCAGCCACCAATCATCAGATACAGTGTACTGGTATGGGCTAGTTTGTATGCAGTCAAAGACGCTCTCCCTTGCCACAGGCATCTCTGTATCATTCTTCATTTAAGTGGTGCTTTGAAGAGTCCAGTGAAGTGTAGTGAGAAATACGAGTGAAAACAGCTGCCTGTCATAGTGAATGTTTACTCTTTTGGAGTGGGCTTTGAATAACTCTTTAAAGTGCTATTTATAATCAAATTCATTACATACAGCTCTGAATGAGCCCAACCCTTTTATGAAAGTTGCTCCACTATTCTTGCATTAACCAAAGTCTGAACTTTCGAAGAACATTTTTGACCCCACTTTTCATTCCTAATAAATATCTGACATATTTTTGTTTTGCAGACATGAAAAGATTGATGATGGTACAAAACAGTGGCGCATTTTCAATCATGTACTATTATTCATTGTTATTTTTCAACAAAGTGACAACAAAATTCCTCATCATGTGAAGCTGTACTTCGCTCTACCTACAGTATATATAACAATTTAGGGTATTTTAGCTCAGTGTTTTGGTTTTATAGCCCTTAAATTTAGGTTACATTAATCTTGTTAATTAAAACTTTCATTCCAGATACAGCAAGAAAATATTTTTTGGGTAAAAGGTGCCACTTGCTCTACCTATGCCATACCAAAAAGCAACCAAAGTTGGCTATGCTCTCTTGTTGTTATCAGTTTCATACATACCACCATGAGGTGCCCTTTTCTATCTTCTAGAGGACTCAACAGGCTGTTATCATCCAGTGTAATCAGTGATAAGATGAAAGCAACAAAGATTAATTAGGCCCCAGTCCCACAGGTCTAGAGACTGATCTGCATCCCCTTAAATGCCACAGGTCGCTAGGGAAAAATATGTGTTCCCCATCCGGTGGCAAAAGGTTGTTGGCAGACATTGTGAAATTGGTCGCTACTGACTGTTGAGTTTCATACAAAGAAAACACTTGTTAGAAGAGGGATTCAAACCCACTCCTCCAGGGGAGACTGCAACCTGAATGTAGCACCTGAAGTACCAGTCACACAGGCCTAGAGACTAGTCAGTGACCCCCTGGTGATCAGAGGTGACTTAGGAAAAATGTGTGCTTCCCTACCAGTAGGCAGTTAGTTGCTGGAGGCTCTGGGTTGTCACTGGCTTTCACTAGGTGTTAACACCCATACAGAGGTTTAAGGTGCTGCACCAAAAACCTCCTTGCGTTTGTTTTGCTCATGCGATGATTGTTGTAGTCTCCCTTTGCATGGAAAATGCTGACTTGCTGCAAACACCTGCTAACTAGTAGTTGAATGGCACAGACAAACTCAGAGCCATGCATCTTCACCAGCCTGCCCAGAGGTGTTTGCCAAAAAGTTGTGTCTGTGGAGCCAGAGACAGAAGAGTCATTGGCGTCGCAGCAAACTAGAGCTAACGGGAGTCAAATGGGAACTCTCTCCCCACAACAGCAATACTTTTTCACAGAGTGGTTCACCACTCACCCACTCTTCTACTTCCAGACTACACGTGACTACAAATATGGCTGGAGTGGGTGCTGCATCATGTGGGATTTATGGTACAGGGCACGTGTCCATCCACACTGATATTTGCCCACGCAGAGCCAATGGGGATGGGGAATATAACCAACACAGGACTGCAATCCTTCAAAAACCCAACTATGCATAGCTCGAAATGGATGCTACAACAAGTAGGCTGAATGCTGATTGGCTGAAAAATAGTCTGGCAGGGAGCAATGGTGGAGTTCCCAATTAGAGGGAGAAGCTCGAAAAAAAATCATTTAAAGATTAAACAAATCGGCATGAAAAGCATAGAGAGGCTACAGTGGGTACTTTGCATTGTTTTAAACACTTGGTTTTCACTCCAGCTTGTTGTATTTTATAACTGATCTTTACCGTGGCTGGCTGAAGAACCAACAACAGCAAATAAGAGTAGCCCACAAACTGGTTGTTTGTGACACTGCCCTCTGTCAGTAAATGGCTCCAACATGTAGACAAACTGTCAGTAGCTTCCTCGGTGCTGCCAACATGCAACCAGCACAAGATCATAAATAATGCTTCAGAGGTCTGAAGAGCTGGGAGTTACTGGTGAGTGATCAAAAATTATGCTTTCTATTCCATTAATAGATGG
>VUQH01083095.1:0-24277 GCA_015106775.1 Etroplus canarensis
CATGTTATGAATTCGCATATTTGATTTGGCAAAGTTTTTATGCCGGATGCCCTTCCTGACGCAACCCTCACCATTTACCCGGGCTTGGGACCGGCACTAGGACTGCACTGGCTTGTGGGCCCCTGTGGCTGGTTTGGAGTAATTCTCTGGTAATATCCTAATAATGTGGATATTACATTATAGTCTGTAATATACAGTTAGATCTCTAAGTTTTGGGACAATGACATTTTTTTTTTTGTCATTTCTTTCTGTACACCACCACAGTGGATTTCAAATCAAGCAGTCAAAATGTGATTGAAGAGCTAAATTTCAGCTTTAATTCAAGAGATTTGGCAAATGAATTAAATTAACTGTTTAGGATTCAGTGGACATCACTACATACTGCGTTCTCTGTCTTGAGTCGCTCTGTCTTTACTGTAGCTGCCTTCAGCTGTTGCTTGTTTGTGAATTCTTTGCCTTCAGGGGGGTAAAAAACTGAATAACTGACTGACAAGCAGTTTCATGGTCATATGAGGCCTGTTCCCTTGGTATTTCACAACAAGTTTAAGGAGATAACAGATTTAGGGTTGATTCCAGTTTTTGAACTTTGAATTGGTAGCTGTTCACTGAAACTCTCATAATGGTGTCCAAAGAGATGTTAATGCAAGTTAAGAAGGCGTTATTAGGCTGAAAAAATCAACCAGAGGGATGGAAAAACTTTAGAATGTGGAGCATTCTTAAAAAGAAGGAATGCACTGGCCAGCTCAGAAACACCACCTCTCTGTACATGTAAATACAGGGGGTTTACAGCAAGGTACGAACCACTGGCTAAACTCAAGGACAGGAAGGCCATATTATTTTGCCAGAAAACTTCTGAAAGAGCCTCTTCAGCTCTGGAAAAAAAAAAAATAATTAAAATGGACAGATTACACTAACACATACTTAGAGAAGTATGGAGAAGGAAAGGAATAGCTCATGATCTGAAGTGCACCACAACATCTGTCAAACATGGTGGTGTTATGTATGGCTGCCAATGGCTCCAAGTCACTACTGTTTGTTGATGATGTGACTACTGACAGAAGTAGCAGGGTGAATTCTGAAGTGCACAGCGCTTTACAACCTAATATTAAGGACAGTCCTTATATTTAAAATTGTTACTTTGTCTCATTAGTTTTGAGCCTCTGAAAATGGGGACTATAAAAATAGCTGTAATCCCTAAACAGTTAATGCAATGCTTTTATCAAATCCCTTGAATCAAAGCTGAGAGTGTGCTCTTCATTCATATTTTGACTGTTTTGAATTTCAGTTTATTTCAGTCCCTTCACACATCTTCACATCCTCCAACTCCAGCTGTCAATCATCTCTGTTTGCTCTCTGCAGCTGAAAAGTTCTCTCATTTTTTAGGATATCAAATTTATAGAGGGGAACAGTGAACAGGCAAAATTAATAATAAATGTGATATTATTTGCATAAGAAACTGCACTTTGTGACTTACCATAGGTGAGTTTTATGTTGCTGTCCTATAAAAATTAACTAAATTTTTCTGCTAAAAATGATCTTGTACAAGAATAGCTTGCCATATTGTATAATTTTGAATAAATTAGTCAGGATCTGTACCAAATTCTAAAATGTTCTTCGCTTGCTCGAGCTCCCCTTCTCTGCCACGATTTATGAAATTTCCCTTAGCGGGTTTGGGTAATCTCTGTGACAAACAGACAAATGGAAGCTCCTCGCTCCAGCTTCCGCCTTGGAAGAAATATTAATGTCTACAGCAGATAGAAGAAAGCTGAGCTGTCATGCTGTGTGGACTTTATCATCCAGTGTGATTGCATCATCACACTGAGCTTATTTCCGAAGCTTCCGTAAAGCATGAAGTAAAGGTGTTATCAGTAACAATGGCTGGAGTGTCCCAACAAGCTATGGCAGTGTGAAAGTGACCCAGCATGGACTCTCCATTTTATTATTTACACCAGTAAAAATCATATCCTTCTGTGACATGTCAAAATGTCTGTAGTGGTGAGTACAGATGTCCTCAGCCTAATTTATATCCCATATTCTTCACTATTATCTAAATCTATGTCCCACTAATATTCTGAAAGGCAATGAAACTGTTTCATGCTGTATGTATGGCTGGTTCAGGAATTAAGTTGACAAAACAGGCTGACTACAGAGACCCATTACAAAGATAGACAAGATGTAATTTCAAAAACACATCCTCGGGATAATAACAAACCTGTCCTGTATGGCAGCGTAATCATCACTGGATTAGCTTCTGGCACACACATTTTCTTTTATAAACATGGGGAACATTGTGTAAAGCGTGAATTTTTCCATTTCGTTTGTTTGAGGCATTTTAGGAACGTGACAATGAGCAAAACACCCAAGAGCACATTTAGCACGCCAAAGGTTTTGTCCCATTTAAAATTCAGAACATCATCTGCATATCAAACAACAAAAAATCATTATGCAAAAAGTGATTAAAATCACAGTGCCTTCAGTATGAGTAACTCTGTAATTTCACAGTACCCTCTGTACTCTAATTTCAAAATATGGACCACATGACTCCAGGTCACAATTTCCTTTCACTATCTCATCTCACATCCTCCAAGTTACACTATAACATGGTGGCATTCACATTCAGTATTACCCTCATCAATATGCTAGTATGTCTGTGCAGCATGACCAAGAGCAATCTTTTAATAATTCAGCATGTTTCCCATTCACAATCTGCAGGATTGTGGCAAAGTACTGTGACACTCTTAACCAAAATCTGTCAGCCACAGAGGTGTGATGAGCATGAGATTTGCCCCTGGCAGGATGGTGCGTTATGAAAGTAAAGGGAAAAAAAAACACCTGAGATATTTCGTGATAACTTCCTGACACACAGGGAAATCAAACTGCACAAAATGGATCGAGTATTGTGATCATTAGTACTTTGGCTTACACATAGTGCAACAAAGGTCCAGTTCATATTTTCCAGAAACTTGGAACCTCTCAACGGATACAAAATACCTATCAAATTTCATTAGAGTCTGGTCTTCTGTGTTTACAAGAGGCCTGATTGGTTCATACTGGTGTGAAGGCAGCAGAGCTCCAAAGACAGTGGGCAGGAATGTCAATGACCTGCCTGGAGGTAATGGCCCATGCTGTAATGAAACTGAGAAGACACTGACTAATTCCATGCACACCTCCCACTGCTCCCATTTCAGATGCACCAGTATGAGTTTGTCTCACTTCGTTAGCCGTCAGCCCTGACCAGGCATCATTAATAAGCCTGTTACAAAATGTTGTTGGATTTTAAATAACCTTAAAGAGCTTTTTACAGTAACATGACTGGCGAGAAAAACTGATTGCAAAAAAAATAAAAACATGGCTGCCTTGAAATATGAGCACAGGTGACTGATAACACAAGGATGCCATTACTCTCAAGAAAAGATGAAAGCAATGAGAAATTAGTGAAAATGAAAGCAAGGACAACATTTGTAAAAAGAGCAGAGGGAGGGTTACTGTACATGTAATGCTGACTCAATAAAAACAGTAAAGTCATATAAGAAAGTATACTTGACACATCAGATTGTGCTTTCTAATTTATTTTTATTTTTTTTGCTTTAATGCCAACATATGAAAATGCTGATATGGGACAAATGCCCAGCATATTCCCAAAAGCATCCAAAATGAAAAGCCTAGGTCGATGCCCTGCCAGAGGGTCCAGTGCAGTTAGCTCCTTAAAATTAATTGTCAGAGAGAAAGATAATACGCAACTAATGCTAACTCACCATGTGTGCTCAGCACATTCTGTGGATCTGAAGTGCACTGAGGACAATAAACTTGAGCACATAAGTACAGCAAGGGAACTGTTAAAGCCAGGAGGATCATTAGAATACAAGTTTAACTCAAGTTTGTGTGAGATGGAGCTTTTCATAGAGGACAACTGTGTCAGCATAAAAGAGATTTCACTGCTGACATGATTGCAGTAATGAAAACAGAAACTGGCTTCTCTCCTGATCTGTTTTGGAGTCTCCCATCTAAGTTCCTTGCCTTGTACTCATTGATTCCTCTCTCTCTCTCTCTCTCCCCCTCTCTCGCCGACTTCATCTTTCTGAGCTCTAGCCTGTATCCTATATCCCACACAGGTCCTGCCTCCCCCTCAACATCTGTTCCCTGTCCTTGCCTTGTGCCAGGGGCAGCTACCCACCAAGACACCCATACCAGTTCTGTCGCCGCCTGCCAAGCATCTGATCAAAGAGGACAGCTGTCGAATTGATCTGCATGCAAGCCAGCATTGCTGTATGAATGAAAAATGTGCAGGGAAAAAAAATAAACATCCAGCACCCTTCAGCACCACTGTTCCAGCCTGAAAAATAGGTTGGTTGGTGGACAGCTGAGACCATACGGCCAAAGCCTGGAGGCACAATGGTTTGTTTTCACCCACAGTAAAGAGAATTAGCAGCTCACAGATGGTGTTGCTCAGAGGAGTAAAGGGACAAAGGGACAAGAAAGTTAAATAGATTAGACATTACCTAGTATCCTGTGAGAGGTTCCTGTACACAACAGGGGAAACCCGGCATGATCCATGGTGTCAAAAATAACAGAAAACAGAAGAATATAAGATATTCACTGTGTTAAGGCTCTTTTCTAGCTGTGCCACAGTGAAGGAAATTGCTTAGTTACTTACCTTTGCATGAATGCATTGGCTGTATCTCCAACACCTTGCAGCAAAATCAGTGTTGTTTGAAGTTTTTGGAGATGAAAGAAACTGCTGTCTTTCAAACGGGTCAGGTGTATTTCAGGAAAATTAAATTAATTTAGTCAGCCAGCACTTGCCATCTTCACACAGACCTCTTTTCAGTAAAGCTTTGAGCAAAATGAGCAAACACAGGGTGCTTCAACAACTGCAAATAAGTTCAGTTAGTTCACAGAAAGCAATTACAAATAATCAATCACTTGCATGATATAAAAATGATATTACATGACTGTTGTGTTCAATGTTGACTGACAATTTACATCTATTCACAAGCCACTTTATTAACTACACCTCGCTAGTACTGGGATGGACCCCCTTTTGCCTTCAGAAGTGCCTTAAATCTTCAAGGTCCCTCAACTCAGCAAGGTGCTGGAGACATTCCTCAGATTTTGCTTCATATTGACATGCTAGCATCGTACAGTTGCTGCAGATTTGTCAGCTGCACATCTATGATGTGACTCTCTCGCTCCACCACATCCCAAAGGTGCTCTATTGAACTGAGATCTGGTGATTTTAAGGCCAGTTGAAATGTGTACGCTGTGGTCAGCAATATCTAGGTAGGCTGTGGCATTTAAATACTGCTGAATTGGTGAACTGGCAAGTGTGCCAAGAAAATATCCCTCACACCATTACACCAACACCAGCAGCCAGAACACAACTCAGCAAGGTGCTATACCTAAATGTAACTTTTACTTTGACTTAAGCTTGTGTGTAAGAACCAAATCCTATAAATAATAATGGTTAAATTTTTTAAACTGGAAAACAATATTGGAGGACTACATTTACTCCATGAAAGTTTTTACAAAAAGACCAGCAGGTTCCTCTTGTAAAAGTCTAGTGAAGGGTACTAATGATCTTCTTATACATACTGTACATACATACATACATACTGTAGTTCCCACAGAGACGCTTTTTGGTCACGTGACCTTCATCTTTGTTGGCAAGCTGTACTTGGTTACACACACTGCTGTTCATCTCCCCCGCAAATTTTAAAATGTTTTGATGTTGGATTCGACTTGTGATCAAAATCAGGGAAAGGCAAAAGGAGAAATACTATGTAGAATCATTATATATGGAGGATAGAAAGAGATACGATGAGAAAATTGGCGTAATAGGAGTGGATCCATACTCATTAGCAAAGGAAAAGCTGAACCATGAAGTTTCAGCATTGCCACCAATTTAATACTATGACGATGAAAGACGTTTTATTGGCAGTGAACTGATGTTGAACTGCTGTTTATCACACGCAATTCCCATTGCATTCCCGGCATAGTCCCAGTATTGCCAGTAATAGCTGGTCAAAACAGCATGATGGGGTAATGATTCCAAACGATATCAACATCAAAAGAGAATACATCTTGAGTGCATCCTGAACGCAGCGGCAATGCACCGGGGTCACAACGTGAATGCCAGCCTTTTGACGGTAATATAAAGGCAACAGATCATCAAGAACCCAAGTTTCAGCTGTTTCATGCCATTTTGTGCCGTTTTGATCAGGAATGCTAAATTGGCACGGATCGCCATATTTGGCGTTATTACGGCTCCAGTGTAATGGGAGTCAAATGGGTTCTAAGACGTGTACCATTATCCTGTGCTGGCATGCAGCTTTTATACCAGCGAGCAATTCCAGGCCTACAAGTCAATGGAGGAGTACAATCAGTTTTTTAATAGTTGGGTTGTCGACATTTCCTCAAGTGTCCTGAATGCACAGCTGCCTGCAGGTTGCCTACAGCAATGGCGGCTGCTCGTATGTTGTGACGTTGTGTGGGAACTATGTATAGCTTCTGACAGTGGACTCGTCTCTGTGCTTGTTCTCCTAGACCTCAGTACAGCATTTGATACAGTTAACCACAACATCTTACTACAGAGGCTAGAATACTCTGTTGGTATTAAAGGGAATGCATGACGCTGGTTTGAATCTTATTTATCTGACAGATTCCGGTTTGTGTATGCAAGTGAGGAGTCTTCCTCACTCACAAAAGTTAGTCATGGAGTCCCACAGGGTTCTGTGTTGGGATCAGTATGCTTTACATTATATATGCTTCCCTTAGGCAGTGTTATTAGAAAACACACATTTTCACTGCTATGCAGATGATACCCAGTTATATTTATCCACAAAGTCAGATGACTCAAATCAATTAGTTAAACTCCAGGCTTGTCTTAAAAACATAAAGACCCGGATGGCCTGTAATCTTTTACTTTTAAATTCAGACTAAACTGGGGTTATTGTATTTGGCCCTAAAACCCTCAGAAACAGTCTTTCTAACCAGATACTTACTCTGGACGGTATTACTTTGGCCTCCAGTGACACTGTGAGGAATCTTGGAGTCATTTTTGATCAGGATATATCCTTTAGTGCTCACATTAATCAAATACGTAGGACTGCCTTTTATGATCTTCGCAATATTGCCAAAATTAGAAACATCCCTTCTCAGAGTGATGCTGAAAAACTAGTTCATGCATTTATTACTTCTAGACTTGATTATTGTAATTCATTGTTATCTGGCTGTTAGTGTCCCTGGTAGCGTAGTGGTTTGCACAGTTGCCTTACAAGCAAAAGGTCCCTGGTTTGATTCCAGATGAGAACACAAGCCCCTCTCACCATGGAAGTTTGTGTCAGGAAGGGCATCTGGCATAAAACCTCTGCTAAATTACCAATGTGGATTAATCCACTGTGGTGGCCCCTTGGTGGAGAATACAAGGGAGCAGCTGAAAAGTACATTTTATTGTTATCTGGCTGTTCTAAAAGCTCCCTAAAAAGCCTTCAGTTGGTCCAAAATGCTGCAGCGAGAGTACTGACAGGGAACAGAAAGAGATATTTCCCCTATATATCTCTTCACTGGCTCCCTGTTAAATCCAGAATTGAATTTAAAATCCTACTCACTTACAAAGTCTTTAACAGTCAGGCCCCATCCCATCTTAAAGACCTCATTATACCATATTTTCCCATTAAAGCACTTTGCTCTCAGAGTCCTACTAGTGGTTCCTAAAGTTTTTAAAAGAAGAATGGGAGGCACAGCCTTCAGCTATCAGGCCCCTCTCTTGTGGAACCAGCTCCCAGTTTGTATTCGGAAAGCAGACACCCTCTCTACATTTAAGAGTAGGTTTAAAACTTTCCTTTTTGATAAAGCTTACAGCTAGGGCTTAGTGATGCTTCAATAGGTTTAGGCTGCTTGGGGGCTTCTTATGATGTGCTGGGCATTTCTTCTTCACCCACCTCTTTTCACTCCCCGTGTTTTTATTTGTTACTGCTGCATGTCATTGAATGTTGTCTTCTCTCTCCCATAGTCTGTGTCTCTCTTTGCTCTCCTTTCTGACTTCTCTGTCCCTTCACCTCCAACCGGTCAAGGCAGATGGCTGCCCCTCCCTCAGCCTGGTTCTGCCGCAGGTTTCTTCCTGTTTTAAGGGAGTTTTTCCTTCCCATGGTCGCTGAGTGCTTGCTCATAGGGGATCATCGGATTGTTGGGGTTTTCTCTAACACTGCAGTATCTTTACCTTACAGTGTGAAGCACTTTGAAGCGACTTTTGTTGTGAATTGGCGCTGTATAAATAAAACTGAATTGAATTGAAGATCTCAACAAACCAAATGCAGAGCAAACACTGTGCTTATGTGGGACAATGTGGGACACATTAACAATGGAAGGTAGCCTAAAATTTCTTATCCAACTTAAAATAAAAACACAACTGTGGAGGTTACTGAAATGGCATCTAGCAGGCAAAAACATGTAAATAATTACAATAAGGATAAAAGTAAGCATAAGTTTGTTCTTGTAGCCATGTTGTCTTGTAGATGCAGTCTTGTAGTCTGCTTCAGTCATTATATACAAAAGTATAAGACAAAAATAAAGATGCCTCACAGGCTGTCAACTGTTATAAGGAAGGATGGTAATCCAAAATGCCGACTTTGAGGGAGACATGGTGAGGAGAACTAAAAATGAGCTTTATTTAAAGCTGATTTTAAAAAAAAAAGTCCATGAAATCAAAAGATGCAAATTAAACTAAAACAAGGAGGAGACAAGACTAGACAAGACTTGACTTGACGTGGAAAGCACCCAACTACAAATGTCAGACAACAAGACAAAGAGCAGAGGGAGGCAGGAGCATAAATACACAAAACTAATGACTAAGAGGTAACAGGTAGGAAAGAAGCACAGGTGACAACAATCAAGAGCAGGAAGTAAAACTGAACATAATCCAAGAGACAAGACTGGTTACAAAATAAAACAGAAAACAACAAACATAAGAGACAAGACAGAACCTGACAAAAGAAAAGAACACAGCAGGATACATTTTAAGAGCTAAATAACTGAACAAAGGCAAGGCTAAACTAGAGCTCAAACATAAACAAAGGCTGCTATAGCAGAACCTTAGACCTAAGAAACACAGAACCATAAAAGACGATGACGATGAAGACGATCAAACTTGACTATCTAGAGGAAGTAAAAGTCGTAACAAGGTTTCCGTAGGTGAACCTGCGGAAGGGTCATTACCGGTCTCCTCCTAAAAAATATACAAAAACCAAACTTCAAACCCAGGACCATGACAATTCCAGCTGCAGTTCTGTCTGATAAACATCTCTGACTTCCAGCGGGAATGTATTCACAGGTTGGCATAGCTTTTGGAGTCATATCAGACAATTTTAGCAATTTTTAGCCAATTATGACACTAGTATCTGCTGTGTCACTTCACAGCATATTTTTCTTTGTGCAACATTGAAGAATAACTCTATCAAAGAAGATAAAACTCTGTTTTTCAGAACATACTGCCACTTCATTTGTTGTGGTAGTTTCCATCATATTCATCTGAATCTGCAAAGCTTGTGACTTTTTGGTGACTTTCCCTGACAGGCATAGCATTAGACCGGTTAACCTTCATTTTATTCTAATAAAAAGCCTTCTCTTCTTTCTTCACCTGCATCAGTTAAAGCTAGACTTCAGAAGATTGCATGTCCTGCAGAGCCAGTCGAAATGTGGGACATAAATTCAATATGCGAGACAGAGGGGCAAGTGGTAAAAATACTGTGCAGTCTCACATAAAGGGGGGCATCTGATCACCCTGAAGACCAGTAGACTCACTTTTTCAAAGTAACTTAAATAAGTGAAGATAAGTTCCCAGAACAGAAATGCCCTCAGTGCTAGTCTACAGACCTGTGATAGAAACCTATAATGCCTTAGTAAGTGTAACAAAATAATTCATATTCATAAATCGTATTGAGGACAATCTGCTCTGGGTATTTATAAGAAATGTGACATCTTGCAGTCTGAATCAGAATCAGGTTTATTGGCCAAGTACGCCAACACAAAAAAGGGATTTGACTCCGGTTAAATATGCTTGCAGTACTGTCATAAGACATTTCCCTCACACTAACCCACTGCATGTTCTCTTTCACTATATCCATGAACCTTCTCTGTGGTTCATGGATATAGTTTTCATGGCTTCCTCTTATTCTCCTGCCTGGCAGCTCCAGCTTAAACATCCTTTGTCCAATATATCTGCTATACCTCCTCTGAACATGTCCAAACCATCTCAGCCTTGCCTCTCTTTGTCTCCAAAATTCTCAGAAAAATAAAATCAAAAATAGTGTGTACTGAGTGGATGGAGAATGGGTAAGTATGTGCATTGTGCCTTATACATTTCTTTATGCAGATTCTATGCTACACACAGATATGTCAATAACATATTTGCATCATCTTTAGCTTGGACTTCGTACTATAGCAACAGCTGTGCAACACTGCACTCAGAGCTTCCTCCAAGTTGCATTGCAACAATGCCAATATTCACAAATAAATAACTGGCTTTAATATATAACACCAAGTTGCATATAATGGACGGTGAGACCTCCTGGTATTGCAGTTAACATAAGGCGTAAATTATCTAACTTAAAGCATTCACAGTACTGAGTGGAAGTGACATTTACATTAACTGAGTAACTTCATCTTTGAACATTTTGTCATGTAAGCACATCTTACTGCACCCTACAGCCAAACGCCCCAGTGAAGGTGTCCCACCATCTTCATGTATTCAACAATCTCCAGTATGAAACAAACACAGTAGATAGCAATACTGAGATCTAACTGATCAAATTTAGACTTGATTATAAATTTTTTATTTTTCTCAGAACTATTTGACCTTTGGCCTCCACTTGGAGGACCAAAAATCATCACTTAAACTGTTATTACATAATTTTAAAAAACTCTAATGAATGTATTATGTTTTTTGCTGAACAGCAAAGCGTTAATTTTTGCTCAGTCCAGCAAGAAGACTGCACCTCACTCAAACCTGACAGCCTGATGCACAGGTAGAATACTTAAAACATTTCTAATACTTCATAAGATATGGCTTAACTGAGTTTTATATGAACCCATCAGATAATTTCAGTAATTAAACCAAATTCAATTCCACATATAGCCCACATTGTCACATTAAAAACAACAGTATAGTTTTTATTATGGGCTATAATATGGGATAATTATTATATTTCTCTCATGTGTAGTATTTCATAACTTTCAAATGTCTTTGGCCCTACATACATACAGATTCTGGCAGTGTACTATGGATATGGGAGTGGTAGACTAATTAAAGCATCTCATGGGACCCAAAAAATGAGAGCAGAGCCAGAATATGTAGTAGCCCCAGATCCAATTAGGGTGCACTACCATTTGGCTACTCTTGCATTATTAAGTGTGCTATGAAACTGCTGGACCTTGGATGAATGCCATTCAAAGGAGGAGAAAACTAATACAGCATGGGAAAAATGGCTTTCCTTAAGTTATTTGCCAAATCTGTACAGGTGTGATAACAAAAAAAGCTGGAATAGATCAAAGATTGGTGCATCAGCAATTTTTCTTCTGGACTACAGTGGAGGGGACAAGGTTATACACGTATGACTTCATGACAAGGGTGTACTGTAAGCTTAGGAAGGAGCACTTCCACAGGAAAACAACCAATTTGAATATGACACAGTCTAATAACTCCAGAGTGCTGACAATTTTCTCCTGAGACATAATGAAATCAGACAGGTTGATGAAATGAGGTTATTCTACATCGGTATGACATCACACATATGATCAGATTTTTATTCATAGCCCGCAACAAGCAACAGTCAAGCAAGATGAAGGTAAATGTCTTTAATCAAACATCATGCAATGTTTGAGAGAAGTGAAATAATTAATGCAGCCATGAGTGAGTAATGTTGCTCCAATGGGAAAAAAGAATGGATCTAAAGGGCTTAAGTGAAATATGAAAGGCTAATTGCATTCCATTATTCATTTTGAGTTCTCAGCTATAGCTCAGCATGTTTACTGAAAACACGCAATAATGATACAACTTCTCAGCCCGTGATCAATTCCTTTGATAAATAGCGATGGTCATGGCTAGATGACAACTGAGGAGCTAGTGGTAATGAACCTTTAAATTCCTTAAATCAGATGTGTTTTGCATCTCTGATCAGTGTTTATAAATTCAGCAAAATTATTAATCTATATTACAAACCCCAGTCTAAAAATTTTGAACACTATGTAAAATATGAATAAATAAAGAATACAGTAATTTGCAAATCCTTTTCAAAAAAGCAAATACAGCAAGAAGGTGAGATATTTAAAGTTTAAAAGGATCAGCTTCATTGTTTTTTGGAAATAAAAACACATTCCCAAAAGCAGGCGCAGGAGCACATTTACCACTGTGTTACATCATCTCTTCTTCTAACAGCACTCAGTGTCTGGGAAATGAAAACGCTAATGTTTGATGTTTTGAAAGTGAAATTCTTTCCCATTCTTGCCTGTTAAAAACTTAAGTCCAGGGTCACCCTTGTTACAGTTTTTGCTTCATAATGTGCAATAGATTTTCAATGGGGTACAGGCAAGCCAGTCTTCTACCCCCACTTTTACTGTGAAGCCATGTTGTTGTAAATCATTCAGATTTTGGCTTGGCATTGATTGATTTGCTAAAGTAAACAGGGACATCCCACACGTGGCTCCAAAATCTGTATGCAACGCTCAGCATTACTGGCACCTTCACAGATTTTACAAGTCACCCATGCCCCGGGCACTAATGCACCCCCACACCATCACAGAAGCCGGGTTTGAAATTTACATTAATAACAATCTGGACGGTCCTTTTCCTCTTAAGCCCAGAGTACTTGATGGGATTTATTTCTGAGAAGAATTTGAAATGTGGACTCATCAGACCACAATTTAAAGATTTCACAATCTACAGTCCAACTGCAGATGGTGAAATCTCTAAATTCCTTGCAACTGCACATTGAGAAACTTGTTTATAAACTATTTGACCATATAGTCTAACATGCTGAAGAACTCCATGCTATTGTTTTTTTTTTCTTCTTCTTCTTCTTCTTCTAAATACCTGAGCCCCCCAGAAGGGCTCCTTTTACACCCAATCATGGTGCCATCACCTGCGAACAATTAACCTACTTAGCTTCCAAGTGTTTGCCAGTGATTTCTTGCCCCTCTACCAGCTTTTTTTGGAATGTGTAGCAGGCATGAAATTCAGAATATGTGTGCATTTCCAAAAAACAGAGTTTATCAGCTTGAACATGAGATAACTTGTTTTTGTACTGTATTCAATTGAATATAAGTTGAAGAGGATTTGCAAATCACCGTATTATCTATTTGGAATTGGGGTTTGTACAACCATTCCTGTCCTGGCAAATAGAGCAGACAGTGAGTAAAAATAATCAGAGCACAGGAAATGTGTGCTTGTTATAAAAATTTTATTTCGAATAAAACAACGTAGCCATATTACATGTAGTGTTGTCAATCTATTTTACATACCTCAGGAGAAGCGACACAGTTCTGCCATGGTACAGTTCATCATGATCATTAAAATCATCATCACCAACATCATCAGTCTACAGTCAGAGGAGGTTATAGTAGTGTTGTTCAATCTCACAAGTTTTACAGGATAGCATATAGCACGACAACACGACGCAGTGAGGGACCAGTGCTAGAAGGCCAGTGGAAAAAAACCAACAACAGATAAAATACTACTCATCGTAATGGGAGGCTAGCTTCAGCAGGCCACAGACCCATTGTGGTACAGTAATAGCAACTTCATTTTTTTACTTGGTAACTCCTCATTGCAGTGCATACCAATACAGTGAGCTAAAGCTTAGAAAGCTAAACCAGGTTGTTCGTGTGTATAAATGATCACAATTGTTTTCAACGACTTTACGAACCACAAAAACAAAACTGTGTCTATGAGTCTGAGGTAGCAAGGCAATCATGGCTTTCCTCTGATTTCCGAACATATATCTCTTTTAAAAAAAATCTATTCTACACGATAACGGCGGGCCTCATGTAAACCCATATTCAGGCCAACTTTAGATTTAAATCTATAATTTCCAAAACTTCTCTTTTATACACAATCCCACAATAATTCTTCAACTGTCATCTCCGTCTTCCACGTGTGGAATGACAAACTGTATAGGCACAGAAGGGGTAAAGTTTACATTAACAAAATCGCAGCTGAGACAAAGTCTGCCGGCATTTCAATGCTTTAAAGGGGAACTTGACATCAAGCATGCTACAGAGATAGTAAAACAAAACAGACGATCTGAGAAGTGACAGTCTACATTTTCGAAACAATCCTTTCAGCCACCGAATGTTATTACTTGGGATGATGTGTGTGCTCCCAAACATTTAACAAAGTCTGGGGCTACTTTTAGTGGTGAATAGTAGCAAACAGGGGCTCGATGATACAAAGCAGTGGAATGACAAAAAAATGTAACAGTTTTATTCCCAGTGAAGTGAACAAAAGAAGCGCATGAAAATTCCAAACCACCCTTTGAAAAAGAAAAAACATCTATACAAAGGCCCGTGTCCATACACTCATGTGGATATCTAAATAAATCACTGACAAATGTTCAATCCGGTACAATCTACAGTTCATAAAATGTACAATTTGCATAGTACAAGACAAGGTGGTGAAAGTAGTTAAGTTGTCTGCTCCTGTGCGTCTTTGGGATTTAGGGACAGAGGGGTGTTTGTATGGGAATGGTCTCTCAGAAACAGTCCATCCTCTGGGCAGTCCTCACATCACCTGAAAACGCAAAAAACTATCATGAAATCACCATTCATGATCAGACAAGAAAAGCTACAAATTTTTAAGCACAACAGTTCAAGAACTACACTATATGGACAAAACGCTATAGAAGTTTCTATGACATCTCATTCTAAATCCATGGACATTAATATTGATTTGTTCCTCCCTTTGCAGCTACAACAGTTTCTGCTTTTCTGGGAAAGCATTCTACATGATTTTGTAATATATCTATGGGGGTTTTAGCCCATTCATCCAGAGGAACACTTGTGAAGTTAGACATTGATGATGGATGGCCATGCTTGCAATCTCCACTCTAGTTCATCTCAAAGGTACTCAGTAGGGTTGAGGTCAGGGTCCCATGTGGGCCAGTCAAGTTCTTCCACAGCAAACTCATCTTAACCATGCCTTTATGGACCTTGCTTTGTGAACTGGGGTGCAGTCATGCTGAAACAGAAAAGGTCCTTCCCCAAATTATTCCCAAAAAGTTGTAAGTTTAGGATTGTCCAAATGTCTGGTAAGCTGAAGAATTAATATTTCCCTTCAGTGAACCTAAGGGGCCCAGGCCAACCACAGAAAAATCAGCCCTTTAGTATTGTCCCTCCTCCACCAAATTTTACAGTTGGCGCAATGCAGTCAGGCAGGTAATGCTCTCCTGGCATTCAACAAACTCAGACTTGTCAATCAGACTGCCAGATAGAGAAGATTCGTTACTTCACAGAAAACATTTCCACTGTTCTAGAGTCCAGTTGTGATGTGCTTTATAGCACTGATGCTGAGGTATGCCACTGGTCAGCATGGAAACCTATGCTATGAAGCTTCCGGAACAGTTTTTGCGCTGATGTTAATGCCAGAGGAGATCTGGAACTCTGTAGGTACTGAGTCAGCAGGACAAAGGAGATTTTTAAACTTCAAGAGTTCACTTCCTGGTTAAATAAAAGTTAAGACTCATTTTTTAATAAATGTTTTGTAAAAGCATACTGCATGGCTAGGTGTTGATTTTGCATAACTGTAGGAATGGGGCTGAAACACCCGAATTCAGTAATTAAGTGGTATGGCCCAATACTTTTATTCATATATTTTATGTGCGTAGGTTCAAGAACATCCACTGAAAGCTAAAATTTATGCATGTTTCTCATTAGTTCAAGTGCTGCAGGTGAACCCGCCTCATTTCTCTTCATCAAGACATCACCAAGTGGAAACATCAGAAGTTCAAACAAAGTAATCGGGTTTGAAAGCTGGTAAATGGACTGCAGTCCCTCAAGCCAGTGAGAGTCCATTAGGAGGAGTCCACACGGAGAAAGAGGAGGAGGTGGGTGTGGATGAATCTGGGAAAATTTTACAAATCAGAGCTGTCCTCTGAAATGAAATTAGGCACTCAAAACTCAGCCTTTCTGGTAAAACCTAAAGGAAAGTGTATAGAACGCAGTTCTCCAAGGACTATAAAAAGCCAGGACTAGAAGATGTTTGGGAAATGAACTCATTAAATTTAATATTCAATTGATGTGGTAATGCTTGTGTTGTATAACACAGTTGCAGATGAGACTCAGATGAGATTGCATTATTGTACACAGGAACGCTCTCCAAAGCAGGCAGTAAACAACATATCATTAACACTGAATCCGTAGCAAGGCACCAGTTAGGAGAGTGAATAAATGCAACTAAAGAGGAGTGAGGACTGTACTGGTTCTGCATACTCAATACAAAGTCCATATAGGGATCATAAATAAAATTAATTATAAACATTTATCAGATGTAAAGACTGAGGTGTAAACTACTGAAAATGATAAGTTGCATTGGAGTGGACATCAGAGAGAAAAGTAGAAAAGTTGTTTTGTGCAAGAACCACCATAAATTAATTCTCAGAAAACAGGCAGTTTAACTGGCATGTAAAAATGCTGCTTGTTGTGCAGTGAGACAAGCTGGGGAGCTTAAAAAGACACTGAGGAGAAAGGAGGAATGAAGCAGAACAGAGGGACACAAGAACGGGGTAAATAATTACAGTGGGAAGAGGTCAGTGGCTAGAGCTTTCACAATACCTCTGTCCCAAAATGCACCTTGGCTTCAGACAGAGAGAAAGAGAGGAGCCGCTAATGGCACTCCCTGGGGATCCATTAGCAGCCTCTTTCTCCCAGGCCACCAAATGTGGAGGGCTGAGGCAGGTGAAGGCTACATGGAGGGGACTGCTTTTGTGGCAGCAGCTGTAATTACCTCTGAAACGTGCTCTATTCCAGCTTCTCTCACCTTTACCAGTTACTAAAACACTGATCCCTCAACACAAACAATGAAGCAGAAAAAAGGAAAAAGTAAACTGCTAATAGACAAAATTACAGTCCTATTGTGTCTCAAAGTATGGAAGCACCTCATCTTACCTGTGGTCTTGAGGAGAGGCTTGAGGCTGCAGGAAACAAAACAAAGAGAAATTAGAGCAGTTTAACACTTGAACTTCCCTGTTCATCTCTGCTTTTATAAGTCGACACAAAATCATCAGCCTCTGGGTACCTCCCACATACTCATGCACACACTCTGAGCGGCTGGGTCCCGGTGCCTCGGAGCTACGAAGTAACCAAATTCTAATAATGCTGGAGCGTCTGCCAGATTAGAATGGATTTTAACTAAAGCCCTCGCAGGAGTTTTGACTCCTAAATAATGGAATGCAATTTAAAATCTGTGAGCTCGATATTTTAACATTTTAATTTAGTTTCCATTAGATTAATATCCCCAAATGTGAATATTGCATATATATAGTCAGCTATTAGGAGTAATGATGTGTTAAGTTTTCTTCCCGGTTTTATCAAATATCAAATTGAAATGATTACGGCTGTATTTAAAATCTGTGTGAATCAAAACCACAGTCACAATTGCACGCACAGGAACGTGCACACACTAAACAAACCATCGGAAAATGCACACTGTTTGCCGCTTTTCAATGAAATACAGGGCAAGACCTTTTGAGTTTATGACTGCACAAAAGTGTACAGCTGCTCGAGCCACTGCCATCTGACCCTTAACAATACACACAAACACGCACAACACAAGGCACGCACAAAACTGAGTGACAGAATGAGATGGAATAGAGACAGATACAGAGCAGAAGTGTGTGAGGTGCTGAGTGGACAAAGACAAGGATCAATAAAATCATTGCGAGGTGATAAGATAATCAGAGTTTGTTGATATTGCAGATTATAATGATCATATCAGAAAAGTGTCACCGTTTCTCCACTGCCTGAATTTTCTATTTCCATTTTATCTGTTGCTATTCTTTATTGCAGGAACAAGTGTGTACTATCTTAATGGAAAAAGCACTTCAGAAATGTCTGACTGTGTTACGCTGTGAATATACTGGCAATCAAGGATTTTCATGTCATACCAGTGCAAATTCACTTATTCCACAAACCTATTACATCTACGAGTTCAAGTTCAGTACTGTTTTGGCAATACTATGTAAGAATTCTCATAATAGTAGGAAATGTTAAAGCTCACAAAAGCTATTTGTTGAGCTGAAATGTAGAAGGCCACACAGTAATTAAGTACAGCAGTAAAATGACAGACAATTACTGTAAATGGTTGCTATTTTTGAAAACTCATTAATCATTGCAGTCAGGGTTGAAGCCATAATGCCAAACATTTTCTTTTTCTAAGTACTCAACTGTGAAGATTTATCAGGTAATCAATCTATCATAATATATGGAGAAAAGTATTGGGCCACCAACACATTACAACTTTTATGACATCCTATTCTAAATCCATAGGCCTTACTGTGGAGCTGGTCTCCCTCCATTGCAGGTATAGAAGTTTCCACTCTTGTAAGAAGGCTTTCTGCAAGCCTTTGGGACATGAATATGGAAATTTTTTTCCATTCGACAGGTTGCGGTTGCAGCAGGAAGGGAACCTGGCATAAAATCTGTGCCAAATTACCTATGCAGATTCATCTGCGGCAGAAACCCCTTGAGGAAAGGAAAGGGAGCGGTGGAAGGTGCTTTCTCATCCAGAAGAGCATTAGGGAGGGTCAGAGACTGATATTGGACGGAGGGCCTGGCTCACACTCCATTCTAGGTCATCCCAAAGGTATTCAGTGGGACTAAGTTCAGGTCTCTCTGGGGGTCAGTCAAGCTCTTCCACAGCCAACTCATCCAATCAGGTATTTATGGACCTTGATTTGTGAACTGGGGTGCAGTCATACTGGAACAGAAAAGGCCTGTCCCAAATTGTACCCACAAAGTTAAGCTAAAGCATTACAATTTCTATTCGTTGGAACTAAATGGCCCAGAACAACCCCAGAAAAATCAAGCCCATCGCATTATCCTTTCTACACAAAGCTTTGCAGTTGCAGTGCACAGTGCAGTCAGGCAAGTAATGTTCACCAGACATTTACCAAACTCAAATTCGTCAATTGTTCAGCCAGATAGAGAAGTGTGATTCCTCACTCCACAGAATACGTGTCCACAGCTCTAGAGTTGAGTGATGGTGTGCACACCACTCTATTTGATTCTTGCCATTGTGCATTGTGATGTAAGACTTGCATGCAGCTGCTCAGCCATGGAAACTCATGTCCTGAAGCTCCTGGCACACATTTCTTGTGATGATGTTAATGCTAGAGGTGGTTTGGAACTGTGCAGTTATTGAGTTAGCCGAGCATTGGCAACATTTTTGCGATATGTGCCACAGCACTCAGCAACCCCGCTCTGTAATTTTACATGGTCTGCCACTTAATGGCCGAGTTGCTGTAATTCATAAATGCTTCCACTTTGCAATAATACCACTTACAGATTGTGGAATATCTAAAAGGTAAGAAATTTCCCATACTGAGTAGTTGCAACAGAGGCATCCTATTACAGTGAGCTCTTTAGAATGATTCATTCTTTTACAAATGTTTGTAAAGCCAGACTGCATGGCAAAGTGCTTGATTTTGTACACCTGTGGCAATGGGATTGAATAAAACATCTGAATTTAATGATTAAGAGTTGTGGCCCAATATTTTTGTCCATATAACGTATCATGTATGGTAGATATCGATGATCCCTGTGAGGGACTTTTTAGTTACACAGACTGCTGTACTTTTTCTCTGCTGACCTGCAACCTTGAGGCGTGACCAAAATCTGCCATCAGAGGCTGGGAAGACACGGTGAGAAATTCGAGAAGGAGGATTGGGAAACTTACGACTGCATGCAGGGAAGGAGTTGTTAATCTGCTCCATTACATCTGCCAGGTCAGAGCTGCTGTTGTGGGAGTCCAGCAGCTCATCTGAACACACACGCGCGCAGGCACAAAGAGGGTGATTTTCAGTTACCAGACACACTTAAATACACCATCACAGTGAAGAGGGAGCTTCCATTAACAAAAAAGTAAATATTTTTCTTTCTTGTGAGCAATGATCGTATTTTAGGTTCATCTAAATAAGCGCTGCAAAATGCTATAAACTGTTGCGACTGAGTCCCACAGACAGATATCTTCCTACACAGAGAAAAATGGCACTTTAAGTGTTTGTGTCTGAGTATGCAAGTCTTTACGAGCTTGAGAGTCTCACCTGAATTTTCAGTAAGTGGCCCTCGATCTTGCACAGTGGGAGAGGACACTCCATTTACCCTCGAGTCCACATCCGGCTGACAGAGACACAGGGAGAAGAAAACAAAACAGAACATTCAGTCATTATAACATAATTATTCCGCTTGGCATCTGCTTGACAACTTCAAAATTAGTTGTGCTTCACAGCGGCAGGCGGAGACAAGGGAAAACCAGAGGGCGGCACAATGAGGCTCTTGTCATGTGCACAATAACAATTCCCAAACAAGTCCGCTAATATCCCAAACTGAAATTAACATGCTACAGTGTGAATCACACTCAAAGCCTTCAATCAACATTTGCATAGTTTTTTTGCTGCACAATAAAAGCGATGGTATTCAGTAAGTGTGAAGGTAAAAATTTCTGCATTGCCAACATGAATGACCGAAAATTGAATTATGAATTTTTGTGCCCATAATAACACAAAATACTTTGCAAGAATAATTTAGAAATGTACATAAAATGGAATGTGTGTGTACATATACACACACACACACACACACACACACACATATATACATGAAAAATAAACACTTCAGAATACTTCAAAAGTCTGATGAAACAAGCAATTTTTCAGATGCTCAGAAGTGAACACTTCATGTCCAGTGACATTTACGGCACAATCTCACATTCCCTTTGGCTTTTCAGCTTCAGGAAAATAAATCAATGCTCCCTCCCTCTCTCATACCCTTCTTCTTCTTCTCCTCCTCCTCCTGCCCCCAGCACTAGTAAAGGCTAACATGTTGGAAACGTCTCTGGAGCACAACCGAGTGTCTTGAGGCTCATATTAGAATAGCTTGGGTCAGGGCTTTGGTCAGCCTTTGGGAGAGTGAATTTAATGCGTGCCATCAGGCAGGCTGGGTTTATTACTCTGAAGCTTGGCAGTAACACAGAAGTTGATGGAAAGACGTGTTGACATATCATCAGGTCTCCAGGGACTGTCTGAAAACTGCAGTTCTCACTTAGTGTGGGGATATTTCTGTGCGCGCAGGTAGTTGTGCATGCCGTTATGTTTGGATTTTCTGTCTGTTAGAATCAGCGTCAGAATCAATCCACTGCAGCATGTGGCAACACCAATAGAAAGGCTAAACAGGGCTGAACTCAGTGGAGACAGAGATGCAGTACCTTACACTGTATATAACATGACAACACATTGCAACTTGACAGTCTATTGTAAAACCCTCTAATAACAGTGGCTTAATATGCATTAATCAGTAAATGTCTTTCAGGACAGTTTTGAAGTATTTCTACTTTTAGATTGTACTTTATACTTAACTTCATAGTTTGACAGTCATAACAACTGTTTAGCATTCAAATTACATTCAGCAGCCACTTCATTAGCTGCACCTTGTTAGGGCTGGGTTCGAACCCCTTTTTCCTTCAGAAATGCCTCAACTCTTTGGGGCACAGATTCAACAAGGTGCTGGAAACATTTCTCAGTGGTTTTGGTCCATATTGACGTGATAGCATCACACAGCAACTGAAGTTTTGTTGGCTGTACATCCATGATGAGAACCTCCTGTTCTACCACATTCCAAAGACACTCTATTGGATTGACACCTGGTGACTGTGGAGGTCATTTGAGGGCAGAGAACTCATTGCCATGTTACAGAAACCAGTGTGAGATGATCTGAGCTTTGTGACATGGTGTGTTATCCTGCTGGAAGCAGCCATCACAAGATGGATACATTATAGAAGGGATGGACATGGTTAGCGACAATATTCAGGCACTCCGTGGTGTTTAAATGATGCTCAATTGGTACTAAGGGGCTCAAAATGTGCCAAAAATTATCTCCCGACACCATTACACCACCACCACCAGCCTGAATTGTAGATACAAGGCAGGATGTGTTCATGCTTTTCATGCTGTTGATGCCAAATTCTGATCCTGCCATCCAAATGTCATGGCAGAAATTGAGACCTGGCAAAGTTTTTCTGATCTTGTATTGGCCAGTTTGGGTCAGCCCATGTGAATTTCATGTATTTAGTTTCCTGCTCTTAGCTGACAGAAGTGGCACCCAGCGTGGAGATGGTCTTAATACCTCAGTGGTAACAGGTGGTTATATGAGTTACTGTTGCCTTCCTATCAGCTCAAAGCAGTCTGGCCATTCTCCTCGGGCATCGGCAAAGCATTTTTAGTCAGAGAACTGCCGCTCAGTGAACTCTTCTTTCTTCCAGACCATTCCCTGTAAATCCTAGAGATAGGTGTGCAGGAAAATCCCAGATGATCAGTACTTTCTGAAACCCTCAAACCAGCATATCGTGCACCAACAACCATGCCATGTTTAAAGTCACTTAAATCACTTTCCTATTCTGATGCTTAATTTGAAATTCAGCAGGCTGCCTTGACTATGCCTACATGCACTGAGTTGTTCCCATGTGATTAGCTGATTAGATATTTGCATTGGCAAGCAGTTGAACAGGTATACCTAATGAAGTGGCTGTGAGTGTTTGCATCTACTGTACTCTACTGAAGGACATTTTCAATTTGTTAACAGATTGCTACACTAAAAACTTTTTCTGTCCAAATGTTAATAGTCTTCCATTAAATATCTGCTGAGTCATGTCAGCTGCCTCCTATTTGTTATGAGTTACTGCCATGCTCCCAGCTTCACAGCTACCAGGGAGCCAATACCTGCCCCCGTGTTTGCTCAGTCTGCTTTGTCAGGATTGCTGCTCGTTTGGCTTGAGGGCTGTGCATTTCTCACTTGGCACAAACTAATCTTGATGAGCAATTAGGTCAGGTATAAACAAATCTGGAAGTTATTGATAGGGGACTGGAGACGGACGCAGGTTGGAATGGAAATGATGTGATTAGGATCTAATCGTAGTGTTGATGAGCAGATTTTTTTTTTGTTATTCAAAGGCACAAAAAACTGAGGATAGAATGGGTTATTGTGTGGATGTGAGGGTTAATAGTTGCAAGTTAATGACGGTGCTTGACTTTGAAAGAATAACTTTAATTTACTGGAAGCATTCTGTATCAGTGTTTTACTTTTTGAATTTGTTCAAATCATTTTTTTATGAGCTGTCTCAAACAGTCATGCCAGCTGGTGTGCATGAACTGTGATTACTGCCCTGCTGCTCTTCAACAACAAGCCTAATGAACTGAAAGTAAAGGCATCTTATGTGGAAAATAAACTTCACATCACTGCTGTGTATGTGCTATGCTCGAAGGGGTCTTCACCGCAGTGAAAACCATAATTCCTCTGCTTTTCTACAAACTGGTCCTAATAGGTGGGAGTCAGATAATAATCATCAACCTGCTATATGTTGTATGTATATCAATTAAAGAACAATGAAAATATGTTACTTTAGGTTTTAAATTATTTTCTTTTGCGGGCATCTTTGAAAACCCATGTTTTCTGTCTCATTAACATTACAGCTGCTTTCCTCCATATAGCTACAGTTTAAATCAATATTTACAAAGATACAAAAGAGCTTTATTGTCATTTCAACCACGCAGAACATGGTGAAATGAAATAGTGTTTCTCCAGGACCTACAAGACACTAGCGCCAAAAGAAGAAAGTGCCGTAGCAGCAACTGAGGTAGTGCGGATTGTGTGTGTGAGTCAGAGAGAGAGGGAGAGAGAGAGAGAGGGAGAGAGAGAGAGAGAGAGAGAAAGAGTGTGGTTTACAGTCCTGGGTTTGTGTGTGTGAGTGAGTGTGAGGGGGACTCTTGTGTAGTTCAGTCCTGGGTTATTGAGGAGCCTGATGGCTTGAGGGAAGAAACTGTTGGACAGTCTGGTTGTGAGGGCCCGAATGCTCCGGTACCTCTTTCTGGATGGCAGGAGGGTGAAGAGTGTGTGTGAGGGGTGTGTGGGATCATCCACAATGCTGTAAGCTTTGCGGATGCAACGTGTGGTGTAAATGTCCAAGACAGAGGGAAGAGAGACACCGATGATCTTTTCAGCTGTCCTCACTATCCGCTGAAGG
>VUQH01083097.1:0-48645 GCA_015106775.1 Etroplus canarensis
CACACACAATATATCTACCTTCCTTCTCTCCATCATATCAGCCAGCTCTCTCCCTTTACCAGTCATAGTCCCTACATTTAAAGTCCCTACTCTCACCTCCACCCTCCTACCTTTCCTTCTCTCTCTCTGCCTCCTAACACGCTTTCCCCCTCTCCCCCTCCTTGGTCTTCGGCCAACAGTAGCATAGTTTCCACCGGCACCCTGTTGGCTAACGGCACCGGAGGCGGTCGTTGTTAACCCGGGCCGCGACCGATCCGGTATGGAAGTTGTATTATGAATCTGCATGTTTGATTTGGCAAAGTTTTTATGCCGGATGCCCTTCCTGACGCAACCCTCACCATTTACCCGGGAAAGTGAGACATTTACTATTTCATGAAAAATACTCGCTCGTTGTGAATTTGATGTCAGCAACACATCTCAAAGAAGTTAGGACAAGGCAATAAAAGGCTTGAAAAGTGGTACTAAAAAGAAACAGCTGGAGGAACATGTTGCAACTAATAAAATAATTGGCAACAGACCATTAATGTGACTGGGTTTAAAAAGAGCACCTTAGAGAGGCAGATCATGCAAAGAAGAAGTCATATGTGAACATGATCCAGAAACACTGCTGTTTTCTCTGGGCCAAAGCTCATTTAAAATGGACTGAGGCAAAGTGGAAAACTGTTCTGTGGTCAGATGAATTGAAATTTGAAGTTCTTTTTGGAAATCATAAATGCTGTGTTCTCTGAACTAAAGAGAAGCAGGACCATCCGGATTGTTATCAGTGCTCAGTTCAAAGCCTGCATCTCTGATGGTATGGGGGTGCAGTAGTGCACTGGCAACTTGCACATCTTGAAACCATCATTGCTGAAAGGTATATACAGGTTTTAGAGCAACATACAGTATGCTCCCCTCGAGACAAAATCTTTTTCAGATAAGACCTTACATATTTCAGCAAGACACACTGCAGCTGTTACAGCAGCGTGGCTTCATACTGTAGTAGACGAGTCTGGGTGCCATACACGTCTGCCTGCAGTTCAGACCTTTCATCAACAGAAAAGATTTGGTGCGTCATGACAAAGAAAATCCAAGACTGTTGAGCAACTGGAATCCTATAGCAGACAAGAATGGGACAACATTCCTCTCCCAATAGTCCTGCAGGTGGTCTCTGCAGTTCCCAGATGTTCACAGACTGTTGTTAAAAGAAGAGGGGATGCTACACAGTGGGAAACATGGTCCTGTCCCAACGTTTTTGAGATGTGTTGCTGTCATCAAATTTACATCATGCTAGTATTTTTCATGAACTATTAAAATGTCTCGCTTTCAACATTTGACATGTTTTCTATGTTCTTTTGTGAATAAAATAATGGTTTATGAGATTTGCAAATGATTCCATTGTGTTTTTAATTCAGATTTTACACAGCATCCTAACCGTTTTTGCATTTGGGGTTGTAATTAATGGCATTTTAATTTTTGCAGGCTGAACTGGAATAGTAGACCATGTTTCTATAGAGATATTCAGAAATCTATAATTCCCCAGCTTTAAATGGGTTCTGGTATGTCCCTGTCAGAGATCAGCTAAGTGACTATGTCCTGTTGTTCCTCCAATTTAATGCTTGATTTTCTTTTTAGCATTTGATGATCCAGTTCCCTCATTTGCCCTGTTCGTTCATTTGAAAATCTGCGGCTGATTTGTACAAAATAAAGATGTCTTCTAAAGACCTACATATCTATGTGATTGCATGTCTTCTTTTTTGTTGTTGTTGCTGCTGCCATAAACAAGGACGTGTTTATCCTCAGAGGCATTTATTGGCACTTGATGATGCTCCTTTTATGACAGGAAAACTCTGTATCCTTGAATGAAGAATGGCAAAGCGTTAGGCTGCGCAGAGGTTTGGGCACAGCAACTCAGCCGCGATACTTTAGTGGAGGTCACACAAAGTAATGTAGAACATTTCACAGCATTTGGAAAGATTGCAACTCAATCAGTGCTGGTTTAGTAACACAAAGTGGGGGCTTAATACCACAGGTAGCAAGGAGAACTGCGGCCTTGTCAGAAATGCAGCAGAATAAACTGCGAAGTCAAAACAAACTCGTTCAGTTTTAATCAAAGAGTCAGTCAATAATCAGAGTTTTTCTGTGATCTGATTTCATGCTGCACACATCAGTAGTTTAACAGTAAAGTCAGCTCCCTTAATGAGGAGTTGCACAGTGCTCTCTGTGGCAGCTCCTTCTTGATCCTTTACTCCCTGCAATACTTAAAACTGGCCTTCTGTCAAAAAAAATGACCACGAGTTGTTATGTAGAAGAATTTTTCATCCCTGACCGCAGTCAGAGCTAATTAAAAATGCATCGCCTTTAACAATAAAAGCCAGTCTGTGTCTCCAGTTGAATCCTGTTAATGCGCATTAGGAAGAATTTTGATTTGGGTTATTGGTGACTGGTTCAGCTTTAGGACAGGGAACAGGAAACAGTGGGGCTATATCAATGAGACAAAATGAAAAACAGTAAGGGTGTGATCGCTGGAACACAGTTTAGTGTCAGGAAAGGCTGACTCCCCCGCTAACAATAAAAACAGTATGACAGACTGTTACAGGATTTTGTTCCATTCAAGTTTGAAGCAGGAAAAGTAATGAGACAAACTGACACAACTTTAAATGTCAGGATTATTTTAATGCTTGGATGAAAATCCCCTGCAGCCAATGGCTACCTCAAGTCTAGAACCCATGGACATCATCGCATGCTGTTTCCTCCCGTGAGATGCTCTGTCAGGCCTTTATTGTAGCCACCTTTAGTGGTTGTTGTTGTTGTGGAACTCCCTGCCTTCATTTGTGCCTACAGTTGTTTTGGAAAGCTACTCTGTTGGCTCAAGATCTGGTGACTGAGCTTGCCATTGAAGACTATCCCATTTCATTGTCTTGAGAAACTCTTGAGTTGCTTTTATTATCCATTTACGCTGTGAAGGACCATCCAATCAGTTTTGCAGCATCTGGCTGAATCAGAGCAGAGACTATAGCCCTGCACAATTCAGAATTCATCCTACTGCTTCCATCAGCAGTCACATCATCCATAAGCATGTCCGTGCCATAATATTACCTATAGTATGTTTGACTGATGATGTGGTATGCTTCAGATCATCAGCGGTTCTGTTCCTACTCCATACTTTTCTCTTCCCACCATTCTGGTAGAAGTTCATCTTGGTTTCATCTGATCAAAAGATAATTTTCCCAGAACTGAGCAGGCTCTTTTAGATGTTTTCTTGAGTGTAACCTTTGACCGTTCTGTGTGGAGTTTGCATGTTCTCCCTGTGTTTGCGTGGGTTCTCTCCAGCTTCCTCCCACATTCCAAAGACATGCAATGGGGGTTAGGTTAACTGGCAATCCTAAATTGACCGTAGGTGTGAATGTGTGCGTGAATGGTTGTTTGTCTCTGTGTTGGCTCTGCGACAGACTGGCAACCTGTCCAGAGTGTACCCTGCCTTTCACGCCATGATAGCTGGGATAGGCTCCAGCGCCCCCCGCGACCCTGAATTGGACAAGTGGAAGAAGGTGAATGAATGAATGTAACCAGTGGTTTAAACCTTGTTGTAAACCCTCTGTATTTACATTTATTAATGCGTCACTTGATTGTAGACTTTGACAATGATGCACCTACCCCCTTAAGAGTGTAGATGGCGTCAAGGTGTTTTTATTAACCAAGGAAATAATTCCATAATTCCATGATCATCCCTTCTGTGTCTTTCAGGCCTTTTAGAATTGCAGAGCTGGCCTGTGCATTCCTTCTTATGTTCCAAGTTGTTGTTTTGGCCACTCCTAAAGTTTTTACTTTTTCTGTTATGTTTATGTTGGCTTGTCAGCCTACTGACCCTCCTTCACGTGCATGAACATCTCTTTGGACCTCATACTGAGAGTATCAGTCAACAGCTACCAAACTGGTTCAACACTTAGAATCAGATCCATATCTTCTATCTGCTTAGAATGGCATGGAGGAAAGAGGGAAGATGACCATAAAACTGTCAGTCAATTGTCCCATTACTTTTGAGCTTCTGAAATTGAGGACCATGTATGAAAAAGGCTGTAATTCCTGAATGGTTAATTGAATTCTTTTGTCAAACACCTTGAATTAAAGCTGAAGGTCTGCACTCCAATCACATTTTGATGGTTTGATTTAAAATCCACTGTGGTGGCATACAGAGGCAAAATTACAAAAAAATAAAAAAAGTGTCCTTGTCCAAAAACCTAATCATTGGCATTGTCTCTTGAATGAAAACACCTGAAAGTTTCAGTGTCATCAACTTGTGCTTCTTTGGCTCACCTGTTTCTGTAGCTTCATGCAGGGACTTCAATTCAATCAATTCATTTGAGGCATTTTGCACATAAGAACACCAACTAGGGCTGTCAAAATTGACACGCTAATCGAGGTTAATCAACTTTCATAATGTATTTGATTAAAAATGTTAACACAATTAACTCTTGAACAGCACACAATGACTTGAAATCCTGCAATTCCACTTTGTTGTGTAGTGGAAGCTTCGATTAATAACTGAGACGGATGTCATTCAGCTGAACATTTCTTGCTAGTTGAAATGCTGCAAGTAGCAAAGAAACAACACATTTTATTACTCTGTGCCAACGATCATCACATCACTAATGCTAGCGACAACCCTAACAGGATTACTTCCTGCATTTCAAAATAAAGTCCTTCTTCTCAACTCCTTTCACAATAATTGTTCAATAATTACCATTAGCATGTTAAACACATACTCAGGTACATCTAAAAAAATTCGAATATCATGAAAAATTTCAATATTTTTGTCACTCATTTCAGAAAGTGAAACCCATATATTATATGGATTCATTACACAGTAAAATATTTCAAGCCTTTACTTCTTAAAATTTTGATGATTATAGCTTACAGATAATGAAAACCCAAAATTCAGTGTCGTAGAAAATTACAATATAACATAAGATCAATTAAAAAAAAAGATATTTTAAAATATGTTGAGTCTGTTTTTAATCTGAATTATAAGGGCAATATTTTCATTTTTCACAATATTTTCAACTCACATTTGACTGCTGCCTCCACAACCCGAATCCAGATGAGCGGCAAATAAATGGATGGATGAATGGGTGGATGGCCTACACTAACTGGCCATTTTCTGAAGAGTCGACTGATGCTGTGCATCTTCAGTAGGTATGGAGCAAGAACTGGAAGAAAACCACCATTACTGAACATTTTTTTTCTTGAATAACTTTCAAACTAATGATATCACCATGCTAGCAGTTGCTAGGGGTAGGTTTTCAAGGTCAAGGAATCACAATATGGGGGTAAAATTATGACGGTACATTTTTTTTTCCCCAGGTGTAATTGTGTCATGAGGGGACAGTGGCCTCGGTGGAGTGCTTCTGGTTATAAAATTGGGCTCGAGTTGTAACTTTAAAAAGGCTCAGAGATGTTTTATTAGAAGAATGGTCAGATATTTGTTGGCTCCTCATCTGTAGAATTCCAAGGTCTCTTTATTCTTCACGTTTCTTTTGAGAAATGAATAAACAGCTGCCGTGAAATTAAATTCGCTCAGCGTTTAAAAGTGAAAGAAAGACAGAATTAAACAGACACATACAGTAAAGGTTGTATAGCTTGAGGAGAAATAACTGAGGACACAAACTGTCACAGGATATGAATGCTTTAATCAAATCATGTAATACATCACAGGTCTAATGAATTAAAGTCATAGCCAGGATTACCTGAGCTTATTCCTGTGTTGTTTAAAAAATACAAAACTGTAAAACTCAAAGGAAATACAAGTGAGTCAGTTGTTCTTTCAGCCTGAGATCGAAACAAGGACGGTCCCTATGCACCCGATTCAGCTCACTTCTCAAATGCCTTCCTGTCTTTCTAACCCTTCAAAAGTGAGCAGAGGTTTGGACGTAAACAGAATTTCACATTTAGCTGATGGAGGACTTCCCCTGAATGGATCTTTACATGTCAAATCTTAGAAATACTTTCCGCTCATCTCATAATTGACTGAATTTAAAGTGCACTGACTCAGCCCGTCACCCTAGTGCATACACTCATTTTTTTTTATTTCAAAAGCTTCCCTGTAGTATGTGGCATTGCAGAATAATAGTTTAACGGATGATACAGCAGATAAATAGCATGGTAACAAAGTTTAAAAAACAAGGCATGCTAACAGCAAACCATCTCTCTCATAAAGCAAAAGAAAAATGCAACCATAGCTGCTTTTAGTGCCTAAGTAAAAGCATTCGCCATATAACCTTTTGAGCCTTTTCCTCACACTCTTCATCCATGGTTGACCAGCAGGTTCTGAGAGAAAAGAGGGAAAAAAAGAGAGAATTAGTCCATTTGCACACTAGTGACACCTTCTGACCTTTATAAGGGTTCTTATATGGAAGGGCTGCCCCTGTTTTGTGCACACTCTGCCACCTTTAACTGACCACAGCTGAAAGGTCAGAGCTGGTAATAGTAGGGATTATCTGAGTAATGGCAATAAGCAATCCTGTTGACTGGTGCTACTCAGCTTGACATCACGATTTCACAGCGTATTTAATATGGCCCCAAGAAATATTGACAAGATGCAACTCTTTAATACTGTCTGCACTTTGCATTTATTTTTATTGAGCTGATATTCTAATCTAGATGATAGATGCAGGTGAAGCACACCCCCTCCACACCATCCCACCCAGCAGGACAAAGCCATCCCACTGCAAACGGTGCTCAGGAATTGCTTTAGGAACTTGACCTGGCCTCCAACCTCCTATCAGGCCAACCTGGCTTCTGTTTTAAAAACAGCTACATGCAATTGATCCACGGAGTGCAACCTTCATCCTTCAACTAAGGATCAATGTGGTCCTTGAAATCCTAGCAACAAATCATCCTGGAAAGAAGATAAGTCTGACACCATCAGTCCACCGACCTTGTCTCATGTACGATGAGAGAGGTTTGCTTAGCTTGTGTGCTCTCACATGAAATGGCAATGATCAATTAACACCTTGAAATGTTGGCAAGATGATCCTGAGCGAGAACTAACAAACAAACTGAGGTAATCTCAAGTGAATTTGAAGAGAGGTTTGCCATCATGCAGGTCTATTCTTACAACCTTGTAAAGCAGCATATTGAAAAACTAAATGAAAGCTGGGTGATACATTTTTATGAAATGGTCTCAGCAGAGCATACACAGCATGAAATGAATGGAAAGGTAATTGGCCTTCTGCGTGAAGGCCAGTAAATATATCTATCTATCTGAACTTCTGCTTTCAAAGACATTATCTAACAAGATGGTACCCAGCTGTTTCCGTTATGTGAAAAAGAAAGTGCATCCTCTTTCAGTTCTTAGGTTTTACATATAAGGACATCATGAAAAATCATTTGGTCCTTGGAAAGTCTTAAAATTAGGTAAATACTGCCTCAGATGAACGGCAGCACATGACATATTACACTGTATATTTATTTAACAAAAACAAAATCAAAGTGCAGAAGTCTGTGAAAAACTAAGTACACCCTTAGTGCATCCATATGAATTAAGGGTAAATGGCAGCCAGCTCCTAATAGCATGCATTTGATCAACTAATCAGCGAGTGTGGCCACCCCTATAAAAGTAGAAGTTTTGACATCTTACTAATTTAGAGCATTACAGTGTGTTTTAACAAGATGCCAAGGAGGACAGACATCAACAATGATCTTAGAAAAGCATTCACTGCTGCCCATCTATCTGAGAAAGGTTACAAGGTCATTTCTTAACAATTTGTGGTGCATCATTCTACATGCAGAAAGATTATTCACAAGTGGAAAACATTCAAGACAGCTGCTAATCTTCCCAGGAGTGGACATGTCGACAAATTCATCTGACAGGCAGACTGTGGAAAAAAAGAAAAAAACCAAACAAACACAGGAGCTATATCTCAGACTCTACAGCCACAGTTAGCATGCTAAATGTTAAAGTTCAAAAGCCTGAAAGGATTGAACAAACTGAATTTGCTAAAAAGAACATGGCAGCACAGCTTAAGTTTGTAAAGTCACAAGTGAACAAGCCACAAGACTTCTGGAACAATGTCCTTTGGACAGATGAGACCAAAGTGGAGATGTTTGCAAAGTGCCATGTTTGATGAAAACGAAACACAGCCTATCAGCACAAACACCTCATGGTGGAGGGGTGATGATCTAGGCTTGTTTTGCAGCCACAGACCCGGGCACATCATTACTGAGTCAGTCATGAACTCCTCTGTTTACCAAAGTATTCTAGAGTCAAATGTGAGGCCATCTGTCCAACAGCTAAAGTTTGGCCGAAACTGGGTGCTGCAACCTTTCAGTGATCCCAAGCACACCAGAAACTCTACAACAAAATGGCTGAAAAAGAAAAGAATCAAGGTGTTGCAATGACCTTGTCAAAGTCCAGACCTCAACCAGACTGAAATGCTGTGGTGGGACCTTAAGAGAGCTGTGCACAAACCCAAATAAACTGAAACGACGTAAAGAAGAGTGGGCCAAATTCCCCCACCACAGTGGCAGAGACTGATCAAGTCATACAGACAGTGTTTACTTCAAGTTATTGCTGCTAAAGGTGGCTAACAGGCAACTGACTCATGTTTTTTTCCCCACATACTGCTTCTGCATCATAAATAATGACATGTTGGAAACTGCTGCATGTTGTTTTACACCTGAGATTAAATTTAAATAATTTTAACAGATAATTTTTTATTCTGCTCTAAACCACAAAACCATAGAAACGAAAGAGGGTACATTTCTTTTTCACATCACTGTATATAAGCTGATTATCACAGCAAGACTCAACATTGACTACACCACAGAACTGCAATAAATGGAGGGGCCAGATATGGGAAAGCTGCTTTTCAAGCACAGATCCGATGCATTCACCTACAAGCACTTGTATCATATTTATCAGAAGGCAGCACGAGGTTGTGTGCCTTTTTATCGAGCGTTTGCAAAGTGCGCTTTTTAGCGTGAGTGATTATTCTTCTTCTGGCTTTATTGAGGACATTTATTGCTTCTTCTCTGAAGGCAGACATACCTCTATGTAGATAAATTTGCACAAGCTACAAGAAACGTTGTCTTGGTAACAGAAACAGGTGTTTATCTTTATTCAGTAAGCTTTGAGCTAAATGTCAAAGTTGGGAATGGCAAACATGCTCTTACACTGACAAGCATTAAGCTGAAAGATTGCATCATAATTGCTTTGGGTGGTCAGTGTTTCATCAGTTTGTTTTTAGGTTTAAAAAAAAAACAACAAAAAGTCTCCCTACTTCGACTAGATGAACAGTAATAACTAATCCTGATCCTCTCACATTTTACAAGTCAAACTGCCCACCACGTTTTCTTTGATAATCAAAAAATGAATGGAAGAGTTACTCGTACTAGTAACCTTAATCTCTTTATCGTAAAATGAAGTGAAACCCTAACATCTCTTGCAAATTTGCTTTGGTTTCCAAGTCAAAAAATTGATCCAGCTTTGCTCCACTTGGCCTCAAAGACTAGACAGCAGCAGGGAGGAGGGTTAGCCCAAGTGGAACGATGCACTGAGCTCAATTGACTCAAAGCTAGGGGAGCATTGACCTGAAGCCAATTGGCAGAGAGACTGTGTACGTATGTACTATATGTGCATGTGTGTGTAGAGAGCACGTGGTGTCTCTTCTAAGCACTGCAGAGTTCACTCCAGCTGTGAAACTCAAACCATTATAACCATAGAGAGACTTACAGAGCAGTTTGATCAATATGACCCCCCCCTCTTTTGTCCTCTCATCTGATGCTTCTGGGTTTAGTCTCTCTACCTCCCATTCTCTTAATTCTTCTGGGCCTCTTCTTTCCTTTCTGCTCTGTTCTTTTATCTGTTCACTTCTCTTCTCATTCACTCTTCTATTTAACCTTACCTTTTTGTCCTTCCAATTTCTTTCCATTTTCATTGATACACTTCAGTTCGCACAAGTAGTAGGGATTCATTTATAGTAATGCAAACCTATGAAAGCATATCTGCTCTCCTTTTGTTTATTATTGTGAAAAAAGGCTAAATAGCTTTGTTGAATGCTTTAATACAGGTTATGAACACTCACTTAAAAGAGAAATGAAGCAACAGATGCTCAGAGTCCTTAATCAAAAGAAAAAAGATCGAGTTGCATTCACAAGGGATCGTGACCTTTGATCAGTGTAATGACAAGTTGTGGATTTATAAGAAAAAAGGAAACCTCAGTTATCTATGAGAAAGAAGGGACTGTTGCTGGAAATGTACTGTATTGTATACCCCAATGTTTTTCTGCACTCATCTTTCACATATAAACTCATTTAAACACCTATAAATATAATTATTACATCGCTTCCCTGTCTAAAACAGTTCTTGTTCTTGTTTTATGTATAACATTCACAATCTCTATTTACAAAGTGCAACTACTCTTTAAATGTCCGATGCCTGGTACACTGTATAAACGCCACACACCTTTTAATCACTGAATTCAGGTGTTTTGTTTAGTCCCATTGCCACAGGTGTATAAAATCAGGCAGCTAGCCATGCAGACTGCCTTTACAAACATTTGTGAAAGAATGAGTCATTCTAAAGAGCTCATTTGAATTCAAGTGTTGTACTGTATCGGGATGCCACCGCTGCAACAAGCTGGGGAAACTTGTTGCAAGAAGCCAGTTCTGAAATTTCTTCCCTCCTAGATATTCCACAATCATCTATAAGTGGTATAATTGCAAAGTGAAGGCATTTAAGAACCACAGCAACTTGACCACGCAGACCATGTAAAGTCACAGAGCGGGGGTCATGAGTGCTGAGGTGCATAGTGTGTAAAAAATTTCAAATTCAAAAGATTCAGTAACTGCAAAGTTCCAAAACTTTTCTGGCATTAAGAGCAGTGCAAAAACTGTGTGCTGGGAGCTTCTTCGCATTGGGTTTCCATGGCCATGCAGCTGCATGCAAGCCTTATGTGACCAAGCACAATGCCAAGCGTCAGATAAAGTGGTGTAAAGCACACCACCACTGGATTCTAAAGCAGTGGAAACATATTCTCTATCTGCCAGTCAGATGGATGAGTCTGGGTCTGGCAAACACAAAGAGACGGACTCGAGCAGGAACTGTTGTTTGGGTTGTTTTTCTAGGGTTTTCCTGGACCCCTTAGTTAGATTTTACATTTTACTATGCTTCCAAATTTGTGGGAACAGTTTGGGGAGACGTTTTTCTGTTCCAGCATGACTGTGCCCCAGTTCACAAAGCAAGTTCCATAAAGGTATGGTTGGATGAGTTTGATGTGGAATAACATGACTGGCCTGCACAGAGCCTTGACCTTAACACCTCTGGGATGAACTAGCACAGAAGTCACGAGACAGGCCCTCTCATCCAACATCAGTTTCTGACCTCAGAAATGCTCCTCTGGATAAATGGGCAAAAATTCCCTCTGACACACTCCAAAAGTCCACTCCAAAGACTGGAAAATATTAAAGCTGCAAAGCAGATGGTAGTAGTGGGGTCATGAAAAGTGTTTAAGCCAACGTGGACAAAAATGATCTTGGGAACAGCAACGGGAGAAGCTTGAAATGACAATTTTTTGTATGTGACTGAAATTCCTGAAGAGCAACAAAAGGGAGTCAGCTGCCATATTTTATTGTACATTGAAAGGATATGGCTGGTGGTTGTGTACAGCTATCTTACTGTTAATAAATCTCACAAAAACATCAACACTGTAATAGTACAGTTTTTAATACTACCTGATATCCCGAAACTGTATGTTAGACAGTGCTTTAAGCAACTACATCAAGACGTGAATCTTTGAAAATACCGAGTAATTTCTTTGAAGCAATCTTCCACAAGACATTAGCAGTAATTAGTACTCTGAACAGTTCTGAAAATCGTAACTTTGTATGTCTATTGTATTTACAGAATGCAAAGACACCGGAATCTGGAAGGTAGCGCCACAAAAACTCAACAAACTAATGGGATTCCCACCTGTTGCTCTAATTGAAGACCTCTCCCGAGTTAACGTAGTCACCGACTATGAGGACTTGCTGAGGTTCTATTTATTCCTACCAGGTAGTGCATTGGTATGGGTGTGGGCTTTTACAATGAGTCCATTTTCATTTCATGTGGCTCTAGCCAGCAGATTAAAGAGGCAGAGTGAAGGGACTGGAGAGAGGAGACGACAGACAGGGGCCAACCACTGTAGGAGATAGAAAGAGAAAAATAAATAACAAACAGAAAGTCAGGAGAGGTAGGAGAGCAAAAGAAGTCAGCCTGTTCCCCCACTCTGCACCCAGCCTGGGAGCCTTGACTCAATTGGAAATCCATTTTATCTGATGACTGGCAGGCAATTGGGACTCCCAGGTGAGGCTCTGCGGTTGATAGGCCTGACCACTCCACTGCTGAGGGATAGAAGGATGGAGATGGAGGGGAATGTGGAGGAGAACACGTACTAGATTGGCTCCACTAACAAAGTTCATTTTGGGCAACCTAGATCATCACTTGGCCTCCACTTCTATCAAAAACACAAGAAGTGGGAAGGCAGCCACTAAGTATTTTCACTTACTGGGGAAAAACCCAAGTATATAAAGCAGAGAAATACAGCAAATCATGTAAAAACACAGGATGTAATGATTCAATTTTTTGCTTGATTTAATACTAAAATGATAAAAATGATAAAAGAGGTGTTCAAATTCAAATTTTACATCAACAAACCTCATCTTTATCTTTTGGAATCATATGCTCTCACAGTATTTCAGTGTTGAGCCCCTCCCTGTACATTCATTAGTTTTTAATCACTACACAACATCCTCCTGTGTTTTCTTGCCCGTGCTCCAACTTTTTTCAAAAGCATTACTGGCATCAAACTAAAAGACACAAATTGAGCTGAGGGAGCTTTGTAATGAATTGGGGGATGCCAAATTACCCTTAGGAGAGACCCTTTTCCCTTAAAAATTGTCACTTTAGATGCCAGTGTCACTGGAAATATGTTCTGAGTTATCACCTTTTGCCTACAATGAAAGATTTCTATCCTAATGTGAGCGGCATCTTCCAGGAACCAGTGTGTCCAACACTCTGAAGCCTGTTAAGAGTATTTTTTTATTTATTACTGCTGTCTAAGTAACATTTATAGAATCACATAAACATCAACTAAACAAGTTCAGAACTCAAACATATAACCATGGGTGCAACAAAGTCTCTTGTGTTCCTCTTCCAAAAATCATGTCAAAATGCAACAGCACAGCATGCTGTCAATGTAAAAAGGACTAAATGAATATTCCCCTGTGAGGGACTGGCGACCTGTCCGGGGTGTACCCTTCCTTTCGCTGCATGACAACTGGGATAGGCTCCAGCACCCCCTTAGACTCTGAACTGGATATATGAATATTCCTCTACAGTAGATTCCTAAGAAAACAGTCTGCTTTGATGACTTTTTCTGCTTTCCTGTGAAGAGTCATCTCCAGTGTTTCACCCTCTTTTAAAAGACATTCCCCCGTTGAAATATTAAGCCAAGTGGTGGCCCAATACCTTAAGCTTAATTTATATGTCTGCGGTGAATCTACATAGAGGCTACAATGCGGTAGCTGATTCCTGGCATTTATTCTCTTGCGAGGTCTGCCTGAGTTGTCAGTGGGGTGCTTGCACCACTGTTGAGCTTCTATTCTACTTCTTTAATTGCTTCCCATTTGTACTTCCTGTGTTTATGTCTGACAGTGGAGGCTACAACAACCGAAGCACTACTCGAGTTGGAGCTGATAAATACTTAAGACACTAATAATTAGAAAACTGCAAAAGAGAAAAGATAGAACTTGATTAAAAAAAATAAAGAAAATAGGTAGCTGGAAATGCATCAAAAGAAATGAAGGTACCGAACTGGCCAATCACAGTAGTTACAGTCTGCAACGATACGACGTGTAAATAGATTTCTGGGGAGGCGTACGTTGAGGGATACGATGTAGGGTTTCACGAGGGTTTGCAGCTATGACATACCTACAACATCGATTCAACGCTCAAGCATAAATTAAGCTTTACAAAAACATTTGATGATGGTTGTTTTCCTTATTTTATCACCCGTCTTCACTATAGCTATATTCTATTTTATTTACACATGATAAAGTTGTTTTTTTATTTGGTTTTGCTTGGCAAAAACCCAACAAATGGCAAGTTCACAGGTATTTTTTATTATAGTAAATATAAAAGGCTGCCTTTCATGGATTTATAAGACAAAAGCATGTTAAATGCCTGCAGTATATTTATATAAAAACAAGTTTCACATGGAAGTCAACACAGCTCTGTGAGCAAACAATAAAACACTGGGTTTTATTTATTTACAAAAAGGCCAAAGAAAGAAAAAAAAACAAAAATCAATCGTTTTCAGAAATACAGGCTGTGATTTGGAGAGCAATCACAAAGGAAAGGCAGGCTTCAAATCGTAAAGAAAAACAGAGGAAGTGGAGGGACAGACGGATTGAGTGACAATGGGACACAAAAGAGAGGCTGGTAGAAAGTGGACTGTTCCGATAATGTTGTGGCTGTTTCAGGGTGACAAAAGCTAGTGAAAAACCCACCTAAAAGCCCTGCTGTTGTCCTCTCTTATCCCAGTTGGTGGTCTTGGTTCCACAAAACCTCTTCCTAAGAACACGCAAGAGGAGGCGATAAAATGCTGACCAGAATATTGGTGTGGTGTGCACCCAGAAAAAAAAAAAAAAACTACTACGTGTGTCAATTGCTTATCCAGCCTAGGTGGCTTTCAATAGCGCACAATATGGCGCTGTGTTGAATTGTTATTGGGACCCCCGTTGGAGAAAACAGAAAGAGGGAGACAGAGTAGGGGGTCTGGTGGCGCGAGCCGACAGGAGTGGTGGCGCTCAGAAAGGTCAGGGTACAGCGAGCAACGAGCACAAAAGCTAGTGAAAATGCCTCTCTCAGGAGGCATTCGTGAATACCCTCAACTCTACTCCCTCCCTCCACCTCTCCACACCCCCGACTCTTCCCTCGTTTGAAAGCTTTGCGGTGTCTGAGGGCCACCAGGGGCCACGAGGCAGATGAAAGAGGAAACAGAGGCTCTAGATTTGGCTTGATGTGCTGTTCGATTGCTCATTGCAGCGCAACAAAAGACAGGGGGAGAGAGAGAGAGAGGAAGGATAGAAGTTAAAAGAGATGTGCCACATTTCATGGAAAAAGTTCAATGTGCAACAAAACAGTGGCTGAGAGTAGTTGAAGGCTGTGCTTACAATGTGATTACTGAAGGAATATGTTGGCTGCTGGCAGCAGCAATGACTTTGAAATACTATTTTACACACATTGTTAAGTGCTTTAATTTTAACACACAATGCTCACTTTTTTAACGTCAGTGGCCAATGCGATACTAACACCAGTGCAGTTTTCTTGGCCCATTATGATTTTCTATTAAAGAACCAGAATAGACTGCATACACTGCAAATTAAATTCCAATGTATGTTTGTAGTTAAACACTGACCACTTAATTTTACATCTCTACACGTCTACACCGGGTTACAGGACCTTCTATCGCTCTCATTCAAACAAATCTTAAAATAAAGTACTTCAGGTCAATGCAAAGATTGTTTAAACCCAATAATCAAATAAAAATTAATTTCAACATTTTTCAGTTTACCCAATATGTTTTACATATACTGTGTAACTCTTTATTTTAATTACATGTGCAAAGCACTAGTTGTGTGGAGTTTTCACATTCTCTCTTATGCCTGTGTGGGTTCTGTCTGGGTACTCCAGCTTCATTTAGGTTAATTCTAATTTGGCGGTAGGTGTAAACATGAGCGTTAACGGCTGCCTGTCTCTATTTGTTGGCCCTGTCACAAACTGGCGACTGTCCAGAGTGCACTCGCCTATGACAGCTAGGATGGGCTCCAAACAAACCTAGTAGTAGGGTCTAGTAAACAACGAACAAAACTTATTTTAATATACGACTGCAATGAAAAAAAGAGAAAAGACCGTGGAAACTAAATTTATACATACATTGACAAAACAGCAGATAGCCACATTTCTACCTTTTCCATTAGGACCAGCATTGTGAGGAAGCTGAATAAAATAACTGCCCACGTCAGCATTGTAGCCATGTGCAGTTACATTTCTGGACAGGCAAACGGCTTCCACAGTTGCACAGAATCGGTTACATATTATGGACCAAAGTATTGGGCCATACCTTTAAATCACCAAGTTCATATGTTTAATTCAGTTCCACTGCCACAGGTATAAAAATCAAGCCTCTAGCCAAGCAAGAGTGAAACATTTGTGAAAGAATGGGTTCTTCTAAAGAGCTCATTGAATTCAAGTGTGGTACCGTTAATAGGATGCCATCATTGCGACAAATCAGTTTGTGAAATTTCTTCCTACCTAGGTATTGCAAAGCGGAAGTGTTTAGGAACCACAGCAACTTGACCAGGTAGACCACGTAAAGTTAAAGAGCAGGCTCGCCAAGTGTCGAAGCACATACTTAGTAAAAGTTGCCAATGCTCTGTTGAATTAATAACTGAAAAGTTGCAAACCTCCTCTGGCATTATCATCAGCACAAAAACTGTGCACCGGGAGCTTTATGGCATGGGTTTCTATGGCTGAGCAGCTGCATGCAAGCTTTAATCACACTTAAAGCACACCACCAATGAACTCTGTAGTAGTGGGAATGCCTTCTGTGGCATGACAAATCACACTTCTATCTGGCAGTCTGAAGGACAAGTCTGGGTTTGGTGAACACCAGGAAAAATTTACCTGCCTGTCTGCACTGTGCCAACTGTGAAGCATGATGGAGGAGGGCCTCTCAGTTCCAGTGAAGGGAAATCTTAATCTTCTTCAGCTCACCAAGACTTTTTAGACAATCCTATGCTTGCAGTTTTGTCATCTGGAGAAAGCCCTTTTCTGTTTCAACTGTGCCCCGTTATTGTGAGCCAGGCCCTCTCATCCAAGATTATCTCATCACTTCACAAATGCTCCTCTGGATGAATGGGCAAAATTTCACAGACACACTCCAAAATCTTACAGAAAGCCTTCCCACATGCAGAGAGGAGACCAACTCCATATTAATGCCTTTGGATTTAGAATGGGATGTCATAAAGGATCATGCAGGTGCCCCATTAATTTTCCATTATAGTATATACCAAAGGCTGGTATAGCATCTCTATGTGATACTTTGGAAAAATCTTAATATTTTGAAATAACAGCTGATGTACAGGTTTTTTTTTCTAAGTGACTTGTTTTGCACTTGCTTTTCAGCAGGAAAGTCACAACGTCTAAACTAAAAAGGATCTTAAGTCAAGACATTAAACTTAGGTTGGTAAATGATGGTGGTTAAAATGAATTAATGACAAATATATCGCACTACATTCTATGTACCTATTAAAGTTGGCTAAATAACACAGGCAGATGAGCATTAAAAGTTTAATTTCCCTTTAACAAGAGGTCCTGATTTGTCAAGTTAGAAAGCCTGCAAATATCTGTTAAGAATGAAAAAGAAACAAATAATTTACTACCTAAATTACTAAATGTACAGGCTGCTATTTCACCGGGGTACTGAATAGCTACATTAAAAAATATAACCCACAAAGCGCACAATACAAGACAGAGGAGACAACAAAAGAGAAGGAGCGAGAGCAGATAATGATGCTCGGTGGAGATTGGCTGTGATCGGCTGTGCAATGATCAATGCCGGCTTGAAAGAAGGCAACACTGATGGTTTATGAAGGAGGGAACAACTGCCAACAGTATGAAAATGAAATCAATAAGTCAACTGTGGAGAGGGGAGAGAAAAATGAGGGGAGCGGGCGAGAAAAAGCAGAAAAGAAGAAGACAAAAAGGAGACAAGACGGAATAAAACAAGAGAGACAAAAGGAGTGGAGTAGACAAAGAAAGAAAAAAGAGTTGCAGACAGACGAAGAAGCTAGATGAAAGGTGCTGGTTTAAAAGGAAGCAAAGGCAGAGAAACAAAACTGACAGATGAAGGAATATTCTTTAAAGATAGATTAAAAAAGGGGCTAAAGCAAAAACAAACTGATGAACATTTAGACATACAAACTGAAAAACTTTTCTACAAGCCCTGCATCCTGATAATCTACTCAGGCATGTCTGCTGTGTGTATATAACTAAGGTATAATAAGGTAACTGTGCATGTGAAAGGTGAGGCACTTGATGGGCATTTCCTCTCTACCCCTTTTACTGTGGGCAGAAAAAAACAAAGCTTTATTGTTACAAACACACAGGTGTGTTTTTACACCTATTAGACTACCCTGAAGTCTATCCCGCTGTCCTGGATAAAAAATAAAAGCTGTTTTTCACCAACTCAGAACTCCATAACAGCAGCATTAAACGCTCTCAGTGGACCCAACAAATAAACACAGACACACAAATACACACTCTGGATCACGCAGCCAACGAGGCACATACGTGTTTTTACTGAATTTGTGTTAGCAAAAACATGCAGGTCCTAATGCAAACTGTGACAATGTATGCGATCACCATGTGGGCACTGCCTGCTTGAGCCTGATAAATTTTTTCCAAGTGAGATGTGGAGAATCTGCAGTACTTGGACGGAAGAGTTGTGGGCCCACCACGGTTGTTGGATGGGACCAGATAAGCCTTCAAGGACAGTTTCATCAACCGTTAATCAAGCCTTTTACAGAATGTCCAGTTCCATGTAGCGGTCAACTTGGAGACAAAATCTGAGAACATGGGCAGGTGATTTTTCACTGTCATCAGCTCTTGACGATTTCCGAGCCGGTGGAGGAGACGGCCACTCCAGCTGCAGCTTCTCTACCACACTGCAGAACAGAGCAAAACAATACACTTTGCCTTGGCCAGCCGGTGCAGCAGTGGTGGCATGTCCAAGCTGATGTCCAGCATCATGGTAAGCTGCTAGCTCAGACTGCAGCTGGCTAGCGCGCTCGCGTAGTTCTGGCTCTAATTCGGCGAACCATCAACATAACCTACATGGTCAGCCCAGCTATTCATGGAGACGTCAACTGAAACTTCCCTGTCTTCAGACTCAGAGAGGAGAGTGTGCGACAGCAGTCTTTCCCAACAGTTTCTCCACAAATGGTACCCGTCTTTCCAGGGTTGAGCACCAGAGCTGGCGACAAAGCACACGGGCTTCAGGCTCAGTCAACGCTCTCCTTGCATAGGAAGAACAGGCAGACTGGACATGCTTTGTGCCAGTCTTTGTCATGAAAAAAGAAGCCGCACCCCTGACAACAGGTGTGGACAGAGGACGACTTCTTTGCCTCCTTTGGCTCGTGACTCATACCAAAATGCAAAGCAAAAAATACACTGTACTGGAAACCCAGAATTAGTGCTCTACTGCCAGGCAATTCACCAGTTGAGCAGGGGTGGCTAAAACCAACTGGGCAGTTAAGCCAATTCCAAATCAGCAGATAATAGAACTAACTAGCAGTAGCGAGCTAGCCTGACTCAGCAGATATGTTTTTAGTGAGGTGAAGAGTAAGAACTGAGGTACTATATAATTGTGAAGACAGCAGTATATATGTTCAGGCAGAGCCTCACGTGTGTCATCACATGTCATCTGGCTTAAAGGCGTAAATAGAGGTGTCCTCAGTCAGGACAGGCAGGGAATTGATATCACATACTATGTGTTGTACTGAGAGTGACTTACTTATTGCACCAATAGAGAGACAAAGATTTCATTAGACAGTGTAAAAGATGGACACTGCCAATGAGAAATAAGTTGTAGGTTTGTGAAGTCTCGAGATGACCATTTTGCTGCCCTCATCTTGGTGTTTTAAAACTGCATGTGAAAAGCTAGGGATAGAACTGACTGTGAAACCACGTGCACATTAGCTCATGAGCATCTACTGGATGATTCTCCTTTTAGACATTTAAAATGACCAAAACTTATAGAAAGGACTTTGTTTTATACAGTATAGCCTCAAACGAGTGACAGAGCCTATAAACTCATCAGGGAAGTGTTTATCGACGTCAGGGCAGAGGGCAGTTTTCCCACAGACTTCTATAGGGCCAGCAGTCTGTTTAGCTCATCCAGCCAAAAGAACCGATGAGCTCATGCCATGAAAAGGTATATTTTACTTGCATGCACTAATTAACATGTTTCTTATTGTATTCTTAGTTTGAATATTTAAAGTCACATGCAAAAGAAAGTTTTCATGTGACTTGATGTAGTCATGGAATAATAAGTACACCCCATAATTCAATACTATGTCGAACCATCTTTAGTAAGAATAATTTGTAGCTATCCTTTTCTGTAAAACTTTATCAGTCTCATATCCTTGTGGATGAATTTTGGCCTGCTCATCCTTACAGCGTTGCTTCATATCATTGAGATTTGTGGATATTCATTTACAGTATGCACAGCTCTCGCCACAACATTTCAGTCGGATTGAGGTCTGAACTTAGACTGGGCCATTGCAACACCTTGATTCTTTTCTTTTTCAGCCATTCTGTTATAAATTTGCTGATGTGCATACAGTAGGATCACTGAGCTGTTGCAAGACCTAATTATAGCCTAGCTCTAGCTTTTAGACAGGGCCTTACATCTGACTCTAGAATACTTTGATGCACAGAGGAGTTGATGGTCAGTTCAGTGACTGCAAGGGGCCCAGGTCCTGTAGCTGCAAAAAAATCACAACTATTACCCCTTTACCACCGTGCTTGACAGTTGGGTATGAGGTGTTTGTGCTGATATGCTGTGTTTGACTTTCTCCAAAGGTGGCACTGTGCATTTTGGCCAAACTTCTCCATTCTGGCCTTGTCTGTCTAAAGGAGATTGTTCCACGAGTCTTGTGGTTTGTTTATATACAACATTGCAAACCTTAGCTGCACTGACATGTACTTTTTATAGAAAGGCTTTCTCCTTTCCAAACAAGCCATACTTGTTTGTTTTTTTCTAATTGTGCTGTCATGAACCTTAACATTTAACCTGCTAACTGAGGCCTGCAGAGTCTGAGATGTAGCTCTTAGGTTTTCTGCAATTTCTCTGAACATTGTAGGGTCTGACCTTAAGGTGAATTTGCTAGGATGTCCACTTCTGGGAAAATTGCCAACTGTCTTGAGTGTATTCTACTTGTGAATAATCTTTAACAGTGTACAATGATGGGCTTTAGATTGTTTGGAGGCGGTCACGCTGGCTGTTGATCAATTAAGTGTAATTGATTAGAAGCAACTGGCTACTGCCTACTCTCTTAATTCCTGTGGAATCAATAAGGGTGTACTTAGTTTTGCACACACTGGGTCTGCAGTTTGGCTTAGATTTTGTTTAATAAACAACAACATGGAGTAGTACATTATGAATTGGTTATCTGAGATATAATTGCATCTGAGATTTGCATTTTTACATTATGCATTCTTCACCTGAGATTGTTCTTGCAATTTTAAGGACCAGATGATTTGTTATTGTGTCCTAGGTGTACTTTTATTTTTATATGACTATATAAACATTCTCGATTGCTGACATTGCAGAGTAATGTGATGTAAACAAGTCCCAACTCAATCCTTTTTATTTTTATCATTTATATTATTGGAAGGGAAACATATGACTTCAACAGAGAACAGTAGAGAGACAGCAAGAAAAGAGGAAAAAGAATTGGTCCTCAGCTGATCCTGCAGGAGAGGATTGGTGCCCTAAAAGCTATGTTGGCATCTTGCATTTATTATTATTAACAAATGTGAACCAACACTTTAGGATAATTTTGATGCAAGTCAACCTGTCACACTGTACCACCGAATAACTCCCTTATGCCAAATATCAAGGAAAGCAGCATTTCTATCATGGGACTACCACACCGGTGGGTGGTCATTCTGGTCTGTAGAATTAGTTGCACGTGTGCTGTAGAAGACTTTCAAACCTCCATATCTATTGGTTGTAATACATTACCTGATTTACAGAAAACACAAAAATAAATTCATTAATGCTAAACACCATCACTGGCAAGATTCAAATTATAAAAGATTCGATCAACAGACCTCCATCAGAGCACAACATGCTATACCATCATGTTTTGTTGAGTCTTTGTCAACTCTTGTTCAAAACTGTAAGGTGAGGCGGAAAAAGTTCACGAGTTCCTTAAGACTTTTTTTTCCTCCAGTGTCTGTAGGCAGTCACAGTTAATGAGGCACAAACAGACCCACAACTGAGAGCAGAAGAGAAACATGAATCTGACAAAAATGTGCAGCAAATGAATGCAACTTTTTTATTTACACACACACACACACACACCTCAATTCAACACTTTTCTATAAAAAAAGAAGCAAAACTTCTGAATACTGTCTCCTTACAATTTGTTGGGATTTAAGATCTTTTCTTTGTAGGTTTTATTCCTGTTTTCTCTAGTGGGCAGCGAAGTCACAATGGTTGAAGCACAGAGTCACACAGAGAGAGCTAAAGATGAAAAGTACTATGTGCTCCATGGTGCATCAACTTTGCAGAAAAGTTCTGCATTTGGAAAGAGGATATAAAAGCCCTGCATAGACTTCAGCCCCAATTAAAGCAACTCACACTAATTTAGAGGGTTCGTGTGAAACGCCAATGCCTGGGTTTTTAATCTCAGATGGTTTATCTCTGAACAAAAATAAAAACTGAGGGGAACTCTGGTTGTTAATTAGGCCTAGTTTTAAGAAAGCTACAAGACATTTTGTAATATTTACTCACGCATATCAATGAGGTGAAAGGAATCTGACTACTTGTTCGCTTCATGAATTTTGTGTCGAAACTTGAGGAGTGCATACTTCAGTGAAAAAGTGTGTGGGGTCAGCAGCAAGTCCAGCAAGAAGCTGAAGCCCCTCATTCTTCTTCATTAGTGTTGACTGCTGAGGGGCACACAGTCTCTGCCTTTTCCTTTCTCTCTCTCTGTGCATCTCTTCATCCTCTGCCCATCTCCAACCCTTCCTCCATAAACACTTATCTCCTCATGGTATCCACTCATCTTTCCTTTCTCGCTTTTTACCTCCTGACAGTCACCTATTTCTCTCCCCATCATCTCCCATCTCGCCTCCTCCTCTGACCCTCTTCTGTTCTCTCCTTGCCCTCATCTGTCCGACTCGTTTTTCCCAGAGCTCACCAGCTCTCCTTCCCCATCATCTGCTCCTACTGCTATTCTTTAACTGTCCACCTCCTCCCTTCTGTGCATCTCCCATTTTCTCCCCTCACTTCTTCAATTGCTCAGTGCTTGCCATCATGTTTTCCCCCCTTGCCTCAACCACTCATTTTTTCTCCTTCTCATTTATTTTCTTGCCTCTCTTCTCAGTCCTGATCACAACGTTCATCTAGTTTTTCTGAACATGTATTATATTTTCTTCTCATCATGCTGGCTAAAGTTGACATTTCTTCAGGTGTCTGTTCCACTTAAACCAATTTGCAGCCCCTACCTGTCAACATTTAATCTCAGCTTTCACTTTAAACCTTATTATGTCTTTTCACTTTGCTCTTTTGCCAAGCCCTAATGCTCTCCTTCTACCCTGCTTTCCTTCTGCGTGCAATGTTTCTCAAGGCCTTTCTGTTTATTTCTCATTGGCCTTTCACATCTAGCCTCCTTATCTAACAGCCTCTAGATCTCTCCATATCTACAACATGTGTTTTTTTGTTTTTCAACACAATTCGTTGTCCTAAGCCTCTCCTTTGTATTTTTCCCCAGTTTGTCTATATTGTTATCTACCAACAGAGTGACTGAGCTGCTGTGATCTTTGTACCGGCATGACTCCTGTTCAATCAACAATAAAACTGAAGGTAAAAGAAAAAAGAAATCAATATGAGATTTTAGACCGCTGTGATTCACTGGCTTTGTGAAAGTCAGTGTGCATTCAGATCGGCAACAGATACAGATTTATTATCAGTATTGTCAGCGTGGACTTTCTTTGAGAATAGACTTATCAAAAGAAGATGAAACAATTTTCTCTTTCCCCTTATCTTCTGGTGGGCTATCCACGGAGAATCATACCGGCACACAAAGCACTGTGCGCTGTAGAAACATCACCATTGTGAGTCACAACTGTGTTCCTAAAAATGCTACAAAAACTCTCGCCTGGTCCATGGTAAGCTGCTCTACATTGACTATAACATGGCCCTGCTCAAATGAACCTCCTCCAGTTCCCATTTTATATAAATGAAGGGGGGTTAATATTGCAAACAGCTCGCTAGTACAATATCAATTAAAAAAATTACAGGACAATTCACAAATGATTCATTTACCAGCTCATGCGTTGGTTTTTTCTTTTTAGGTGGTAGTATGGTATTGCATGTCTCAGTAACAGACTATTTCTACTTTAAAAAATAAAACTGGGTGCATTTGAAATGCAGGGAATCTGTCATTTTGAGAAAAGCTCCATCTTAACTGGATGTTACAGACAGGAGGTGCCTACCTTTTACCTACTATTAGTAGCAGTCAGCAACTGTCCAACAGTCCAGCAACCTATTACTGGATTTTAGATTGAATCATTAGCAAAATAAAATACAATGGAATTTAAAGGTAACTTACTACCCCTCACACAAAGGAAGGACAATCAATCTCAGTGCACGACGATGATTTTGTAGAATGCCAACACTGTGACAACTGGTATGTCATCAAAGCCCTCCAACCCACTATTGTACCTCTAAATGGCTGTCAGGGGCAGAAGAGTCAACAATATGGACACCGAACAGCTCACAGAAAAGGCAAGGCACAAATCTAAATTAGTAAAAATCTGCAGAAGAAATAAAACACAAGGACTGTTAATTTCTGTATAATTTACCATTGCCACAGCTTTGCACAAAGCAAGGGCAAAAATATTTAGTCTCTTTTGTATTTGTATTAATCTCTTCTGAACAACTGTTACACTAACTTTAACGCAACTTCTACCTTTGTAACATCCAACTAAATTTAAACTAAAAAAATGAATTTACAGGTAATTTTTAAAATTAATTCCAACACAACATATATTTGATGCACAAGTATGAGTTACAAGGAGCCATGTCTCTCCATCAGAGAAAATGCAGGATAGCTTTAGTTATACAGCTCATTCTATAAGTTTTGGAACAGCCACTAGCTTTTACTTCCTGTACGATTTCTGGTGAGGCTGAGCAAATATTTTGAAAAGCACACTTGCTGGACCACAAGCAAACAACCTCAAATGGTATGTTGCCTGATATTAGATTGAACTGTAAACTCAGGCCACTCCATTTCCATATTTAGTCAGAAACTGCTTGTGTAACCAATTTTGACATTGGAGATGTGATTCAATTTTGCATAACCATAGAGAAGCTGCTTCAATCTAACCTTTGAAGTTGATGGTGATATGTAATCATGTCAACGTATTGGTTTTTGCTGGAATTTTAATAGTGGAGCGGAGCAATGTAACAGCAAACTGATGTCAGGCAGTACTGAGTAAACATCCTTACTGGCATTGGAGTTGACATTGCTATTACTCCAGTGATAAAATACAGATCTTTTTTTTTCACGTTTGAGTTAAATTTTGATGACTCCAATCCATTTAGTTTTTAACTTTGTCTTTATATGGTATTGCAGGCGCATGCATGCTGAGTTACTGCTCAGTGTGATGTACTGTCATGTAATTCCTAAGGCTATATTCAAATCAGTTTTTTGCAAGTCTAATTCACTGTCAATTAAGACTGATGTGACTCTTTGGAGGTGGGGGTGATCCATTCAGCATCTGTACTAATTTTTTTTAGCATGCTTGTGGTTGCTGTTTGTTTACTTAGTTATTTTTCTTTTTAATGTCTACAGTCATACTATTCTCTCTAAAAAAATCATTTCATCTCTCTTATTTAAAGTAACTGTTCATATTAATGATCTAAAACACCTAAACGACAAAAATTAAACACTCAGTAACTTTAGAAAAATTCACTTAATAAAAGAGTGAGAGCTAAAAACACAGTGCTAAGAAGGTGCTAATTATATTAAAACTTTCAAGAACATTCTGTAATAAAATGTGACAGAATGTTGTAAATATCTTTTGGTTTTATATTTATTCTAATTTTTGTTATTATTTTGTGACATCTTCTGTGTTCCTTGTGATAGTGCTTGCAAAATTTTGGTTTCACTAATAGGTAATTTATAAATAAACTATCTAGTATATGTTAAGTTACTGTCATAGCATTTATGTTTCCATAAAGTACAAATTTCATATCATACAAATTTATTAAAGATCTTGTAAGCACTTCTCTGTATTTTCTCTCTTTTGGTACATTTTCACACTATTTCTCTGCTCAGATATTCCAAATGACTTTTACACTCTTATGTCTGCCTCGATCCTTGTCTGTAACTCCTCTCTGCACGGTGAGCATGAGCGCCTGACATTGATCAGAACCAGGCTGTCTCTCAGACTGAGGCTAAATGACTTGAGAATCCCACCAGGCACAAAGACAGCATGCGTGCATGTGTGTGTTGTGTATGTATTCATATCTGAAACTGCAGATAAATGACCAGAGAATCCCACTGAGTGTCTGGACAGTGTGTAAGCATTACATGTAGCAGTGGCCACGTCAGGCACAGCCTCCCAGAGGATAATGACTAGAGGTCGTCTGCTCCATCTCTGCAGGCTCCGTGGGATCCTCCTCTCATTTGCCATCAAACACACACACACACACACACACGGGTACAGATAAAGATGGTGGTATAACCCAGCAGGAAGATGTCTGAGATATGCATGTCTGTCTACTGACCTGCTGTGACACTGATCAAAACATATCGCAGTCACCTCTTGAGAGGAAAAACAGGAACAGGACCAGTTTTTGCCCCAATTAAGTCCTCTTTCACTTATTTAAAAGCTCAGGAATGAAAAGTCACCATTTGTTCCTCTCCCCTCTGAGACTTCCTTATTTCCTATCATTATTAAATAGCTAACCAGCTGTAGTGTAATCCCTCTTGCTTAGTACAGTCCACTGCAAAATTTTCAAAGGATTAAAACTTTGATTCGCAATACAGAAGACATTACTCGTCAGCTTTGCTTATAAACAAGATGAAAAAGAAAGTGATGAATTTTCCCCAGGCTCTGTGCTTGCAAACGTTCTTGAGATGCAGTCATTTTAATATATATTAGACAGAAGAGCGATGTTCAGTTTTATTAAGTACAGATAGTACAACCATCACAAAATCAACTCCCTCACCCCCCGACCCAGTTTGATTGGTAAACATTTACATTTTAAATAATTTAATGTGAATTATAAACATTTTGCCTCAATTCTCAGCTTTGACTTTGTACTGACAAAAAGGAAAATGTAAAAAATGGAGTGAAGCAGAGATGATGATGAATTATTAATTTATGCACAAGTACAGATAATTTGGGTTTGTATAACACAGATTAAGATTAAAGTTAAATACAGGGCTTATTTTTATGGTCATGACTAAACTCAGTTCCACTAATGTTAACAGGCTCCGCAGTATGGTCAAAAACTGGTGGCTAATAAGATACCTTTTAAAAGTAAACTTTCTAGCAGCTAAAAGCTAGCTTTGTAGTCTAATTTTGGATTGTCTTTGATGCACGTCGCCATGTGGTGCTTGTCTGTTACACTATGACATCAGCTATGAACCAAGCTGCACAAGACATTTGTGTGTGAGATCAAAAGATGCATATCGGAGATCAGAGTTTGCGCGTTTATTCCCTGGTATTTGCATCTAGATATGTTAAAGAACATGACACATTTAGTATCAAATTTATTTTTCAAGCGAGATTAAGTATTGGAACAGAATATTTTCAACTAAATTAAAGTCAAAAATATTTCGTATTTGTTCATATATCCCTTGCTTGCAGTAACAACATCAAGTCTACAACCCACAGGCTCCACCAGAGTTCTTGTTTCCTAATTAGTTATGCCTTTCTAGCCTTTTAGCATCTTTTAGTTGCTGTCTGTTTTGAAGGCCTTCAGTATTCTCTACAGAAGATGAAATGTATGTTCAAGTGGGTTAAGGTTTGGTAACTGACTTGGCCAGTCAAAAACCTTCTATTCCCCCTTAATGCATTTTGGATCATTGTCTTACTGCATCATGAATTCCTCTCATTTTGTTTGGATGCATTTCTCTGTAAATTAGCAGACAGTATGTTTCTGTAGACTTCTGTGTTCATTCTGCTGCCACCATCATGAGTTACATCATCAATAAAAATGACTGATCCTGTTCCAGAAGAAGCCATCCAAGCCCAAGCTATGATACAACCTCCACCATGCTTCACAGGTAAGCTTGTATGTTGAAAATCACGAGCAGATCGCTACTTTCTCCATACTTTAGCCTTTCTTTCACTTTGGTAGAGGTCAGTCTTTGTCTCTTCAGTCGATAAAATCTTTGTTTCCAAACTGTTGTTGCTCATTTCTGCACTTTACTGCAAACTCAAATCTGGCACTCCAATGTTTACTGCTGATGAGTGGTTTGCATGTTGCAGTGTGACCTCTATACCGGTGTTCTCCAAGCGCCCTTCAAAGAGTGGACTGTGATATTTTCATTCTTCCTCTTTGGAGGTTGTTCATCATATTACGGACTGCTGTTTTGGAATTTTTCTTTACTGCTCACAATTGGTCATCAGTTGTGGTCGTTTTTTCTTGGATAACTGGTTTGATGGCAGCTGCTCAGGACATTCTAAATAGTGGTAATGGCTTTGCCCACTGTTTTGAAATACCTCTGACAACCTCAGCCTCAGAATGGCACTCTTTTCTCTCATAGACTGATCTCTGGTCTTCATGTTTTAATTACAAAAGACAAAACTGAGAGCAGAGATCCGGGGCTAGTTAATGATTAAACAATCAATCTCATATGACACACCTAGTCACAAGAACTGCCTGTCACTTGTCATGTTCCAATACTTTTGCTTACTTGAAAAACTGTTATATTTTGTAATTTAAAATATCTAAATGTAAATACCAGAGAATAGCAGAAAAGCAAACTAGGCCTAAGTGTTAATTATTTCTTGATATATATATATATATTTAGATATTCTATATTAACACAAAGCAGTGTCAAAGAATGTCCCCGGTAGCGGAGTGGTTTGCGCATTCGCCTTTGAAGCGAAAGGTCCTTGGTTCAATTCCAGGTGGGGACACAAGCCCCTCTCACCATGGAGGGTTGGCGTCAGGAAGGGCATCCGACGTAAAATCTCTGCCAAATTACCAGTGCGGATTAATCCGCTGTGGCGACCCCTTGGTGGAGAATACAAGGGAGCAGCCGAAAGAACACAAAGCAGTGTCAAAGTCAAAGTTCATCAACTTGAATATGAGACCAGCACAATCAGATAATCCAGTAACTGGCAATCTGATCATTAAATGGAAAATAGGTCTGCGGTCCAGGAAACAAACAATCCGCTTTTGCATTACAAGCACTGATTAAACTAAATATGGTCTTTTGCTAATTGCTGTCTCACTATGTTTGATGGCATCTAATACATTTAGCAAGTTGGCTGTGTCACTGCAACTGCAGTAAAAAAACAACAACTTATCAGCGATAACCAAACTAACTGTGACAGCTTTTAAAAGACATAAAATGGAGGAAGAACTTTATAAACTTTCAAATTGACAGGGTGAAAGTCAGGGAGACGCCTCGGGGGCCAATCAAGAGGAAAGACCTTGATGAGTAGGTTAAAGCAGGCTACAATGTAGCAAGCTATTCACGCACCACAAACACACACGCATTGTGTATGATCTGCTGTAGTCTTTTAAAGACTGTCTTCAAAGAGTCTTCCCTTCACTCCTCGTTATCTCACACCAGATAATATGAGGAGGAAACACTCTCTCCCTCTCTCTCTCCAACACACACACACAATCCCAGTAAGCTACAAATACAACGCCATAATCATCGCTGCTCCTTGTAAATGTGAGTTTGTGTCACACAAGGCACAAACAGAGGTTCAGATGTTATTGAACACATGTAAAAGTACAGGCATCCATGCATGAAGTTGGCACAGGAGGCTGATTATCACATGCTGTATTACAGTGTTACAGGGGAAGCCTCGCTGCCCCTGAGCAATACAGAGGAGATGTGAGCAGAGACCAGCACGAGGCACTGTAATACGTTGTTCGGGTGCATAATGAGCAGCTACACCTTCAAACGCCTCTACTGCACAAACTTTGTAAGGTTCCAGTATTCTGTCCTCCAGCTTCCTCCTTCTCCTCATCACAGCTTCTAACTTTCCGTGAATTTGTAACTGCTGCAGTCATGCACATAGGACTTTTTCTTTGCTTTTGAATAATACAACAGTGGGTCCAATTCAGTATTATGGAATGCCAAAAAGCAAAGTACAAAGGTTAAATTTCACTGAGTGCATGCATATCTGGGGATTCCATTGTGGATAAAAATACAAGAAAACGCAGGAGATAAGAAAGACTGAAGATTCAGTAAATACATAGTTAATAACCCAAGCTGACTGCTCAAAGACAAATTGATGATTCATCTTTGGAGGCCTGTAACTCCAAAACTTTACATATAAAGTATCAGCTAACTCAAATAAATAAATTAAAAAAGGAGTGGTAGAGGGAATCTAGCTAGTAAAATATCACTTATTAACACCAAAACAAAGAAGACTTTAGAAAATGAGCCAGGAAGAAGTTCTTCTTCTAAGAAATCTAAAACCAAGTTGGAAGTTTGTTATGAATTCTGTGATATTTTAAACTTGCTAGGTAACCTATGACTGCTTTCTGATGTTTTACATTTGCCAGCATTTATTTATAATTATCTTCAAAACCCTGCAAAGCTCACTGTAAGAACGCTGCATAATTGATCATTACTGTAGGTTTGGCTTAAAACATGCAGCTATAAATCACTGACTGGATAGCAGTGCGACACTAAGAATTTTAAATGTCACTTAAATAATGTCAAATAAAACTAGAGATAAAGCACAATAGAGATAAAGTACAAATATGGTAACAAAACATCTGGCATTTAGGTTCACTTATACTCACCGGCTACTTCATTAGATACACCTTGCCTTCAAAATTGCCTTAATGCTTCATGGCACAGATTCCACACAGTTCTGGAAACATTCCTCAGAGATTTTGGTCCATACTGACATGTCAGCATTAGACAGTTGCTGCACATTCATGATGAGAATCTCCTGTTTGACCACATCTCAAAGATGCTCTATCGGACTGAGCCTCCCATGTGAATGTCACAGCAAAAATAGAGACTCGGGCAACATTTTTCCAATCTTCTGTTATGAGCCCATGTGAACTGTAACCTGTTAGCCTACTGGAGTGCCACCCAGTGTAGTCTTCTGCTGCTGTAGCCCATCTGCTTCAAGGTTCTACATATGCACTCAGAGATGCTCTTCTGCATACCTTGGTTGTAATGCGTGGTTATTTGAATTACTGTTGCCTTCCTAGCAGCTCCAAGTAGCCTGGCCATTCACCTCTGACATCAACAAGGCATTTTCACTCAGAACTGCCACTCCATGGATATTTTCTCTTTTCTGGACCACTCTTGCTGTTGTGTGGTAAAATCTCAGAGATCAGGAGTTTCTGAAATACCATGACCATCCTGTCCGGCACAAACAACCATGCCTCATTCAAAGTCACCTAAAATCACCATTCTTCCTCATTCTGATGCTTGGTTTGATCAAGAAACCCTACTGAAGTTCATGTCTAAAAACCTAAATGCATTGTGCCGTTGCCATGTGATTGGCTGAGTAGTGATTAGCGTTAATGAGCAGTGGAACAGGTGTACCTACTAAACTGACATGAGTGTTTAATACCAGCCCTACATGAAATTTGTCATCCTCGTTACTGTTACGGCGGGCTAGATGAAAAAAATAAAGCCTAAAAATATAACATAAATAAACATTTAAAAGCAGGCTTCACTACTTTATAATCTTATATACACTCAAACAGAGGCTACAGTGTAGGTGGTTTGCTATCATACCCTCCCAGAATGCTAATGCGACTATAGACATTACTGTTCCATCTAACTGGATGACCCTCTGCTGTTGACTGGAAATTAAACCAACCACTCCATTAAGTTTTCTTCAGTTCCATAGAACACAATTCTCTGGTAGTGTTGATGTGCAAAGCCATATTTGTAAATTATCAAGGAAAATATATGGTTTTAAAGGTCTCACATATCTCCCAGTTTAACAAGTAACTATAACTTATTTTGTAGTTTAATCAATGGCAAAGCACTCAATCAGGCATGAATAAGACATTCTTTTGCTACTAACTTTCCCTCATTATTTCACATGTATATATGCACCTTTGGCTGCACCCTTATATTCTCCTCAAGGGGTCGCCAAAGCAGCTTAATCCACGTTGATAATTTGGCAGAGGTTTTACACCGGATGCCCTTCTTGATACAACCCTCCACAGTGAGAGGGGCTTGTGTCCCTATCTGGAATTGAACCAAGGACCTTTCGCTTGCAAGGCAAACGTGCAAACCACTACACTACAGGAACATCCTCATTATTTCACAGCAGTGCACCGTACCTGCTTGAAAAATTGCTGTTAAGGCTACATGTGGTTAATGAGCTGTGTTTGTGTCATTCTTTCATATTCTGACAACAGAGCACAAAAGCTTTATTAGCATTTCTTCAACACAGCTTTGGCCTCTGGGCAGAAAATCAAAACTAATGATAATGTTAGCCACATAAGCCACACAATAAACCAACACTAAAGGTTCTCTTATTGTTGGAGGGACACTGCCATCAAATATTCACCAGGTCTTCACTTCCTTAGATGACAGGAGTGCATTAAAGTGTTAGTTTGGATTATTTGAAAGCTATAGTTAAAATATTTTCATGGCTTTATCCGGCCGACAGACAGCCCTTTCATACTGGGAACTGAAGCCTGAAGCCTCATTAAAGCCACCAGACTCTGTTGACAAAAACAGTAATTTTCCCTGGCAGAAAACGGGACATGCTCGATCTGTTCATTTCTTTGTGGTATTGTGTGACTTTGGTGTTTTCATTAACACGTTAAAACAGCACAGTCGCTCAGCGGTAGACCAGCCACTTCCGTGTCATTCAAGGTAAAACTGCTGTTTTGAAAACTGCTTTTAAACAGAGCAATATAACAGCTTCAAGAGAAGCGATGAAACATTTTAAATATTACAGATGCTTAAATCAGACTGACTTTAGCTGCTGTTTAACTCCCAGGCATTACGCCAGGGTGCGCTGACGCCATCTGCTGTAGGAAATACATCAACTATTGATAAGTAGCTCATACAGCACTTCTTAAAAGGTGCTAACTGCAATCATAATGTGTCAAATTAATTACAAATTTCACCACTAGGTGACTGTTGAATTAACACAAGGAGGTTCAGGTTTCAAGCTTCTGGTCAGCTGGGGCCTTTGGGAAAACCTTTAACTGCCACCTAAAGTACAAAGACATGCTTTTAGGGTTAATTGAAGATTCTAAATTGGCCATAGGTGTGCCTCTGTGTTAGTGATCTGCCTCGCATCCTACAACAGCTGGGACAGGTTCCAGTTCAGATTGGAAAAGTAAACAGATTTGTGGATGGTCTGAGGCCCTCCAGTTGGCAGGTATGAAGTGCTAATCACATCCTGCGACTGTATTTTTGAAAGGCAAGCTCAGCTGAGCCTAAGCAAGCCTCACAGACAAAACTAACATCCTTTAATATACAGCTATACTATACTGTTAACAGTTTTGCATAAACCAGTTAAAAAAACTTTAGGTTTTTTAAAATTTGTTTTTTAATTGATTTGAAAATAAAGCTAACTGTAATTACTTAAATAATTTTTAAATCCTTTCACCTGACGTATGTCCACAAATTAAATACTATATTCTTAATCATCCATTGCTGTGTGTTCACTGCGACTCAGTGCTTCTCTGGCAGGTATAATCTTTCTCTTCATGTTGGAAGTGATAAATGTGGTACATTCCCTTCAGTCTCTCCCTTTCACCCACTGCGTTTCCGGAGGTGGAGAGCAACTGCCTGCACCTACTTTATGCAATTACTGTGCTGCACAATCAGCATCAAAAAGGACTAGAGAGCGAGTGCAACATTTCCCCCACCATACAACCGAGTATGAGCTTTGAGTTGGGTCTCCTGGTGATCAGAGTCCATTCCCGGGAGCTTCAAGACTGTTGTCCAATTCACTGGACCACTTGTCCTTCCACATCACTCTCCATCTGACTTTTCTTCTTCTTCATCTGTTAGACTCCAGGCCCAGTTGACTCTCCACTGATTCGCTACACCATTTTGTGGTACAAACTGGTATTACAGAAAAGGTCAGGCTAGACTTTTCTGCATTTTATTTTTTAATTTCAAAAGCTAAAAACAAAGAGGTTTTGGAGAGCATTAATAGTATTAACTAATTCTGGAAGGCTGTAAACTATATTAATTTTACAATCAGTGCCTTAAAAAAAGTGACTATTGAAGGCCGTTTTTGCTCTCGCAGCTACCAAAATAACATTTGGCATGCCTTATTTGCAGGTGATAGCACTTTATACTCTCCCTTTATTTGCTTACCTAGTTGAATGGCTATTGATAATCCTGTTTTGATATACTGCCTCTCACTTTAGATTTTCACTGCCTTTACTAGACCCCCCCTCACTTTATTAAAAAACAACAGAACATCAAAGATGTAGTAGCTCATCCAGCTTACAGGTTATTTAATGTGTGAAGTACAGAAAGTAAGTGACACGTTGTCATTGGTTGGCTGTATTGCACAAACTAATGATAATTAAAATCCATTACAAAGTCAAGGATGCTTGCAAACAGTCACATCCAGGACAATGGCCCTAGTTCTTGATCAGCCCTAGCTTGGTTTAAGACATTATCATATCATAAATAAACCTAATGATGGCATTCATGTATCGATGGCAGATGGGTACACATAAATGCTACCTTTATGAAAATTACAACCTGGACCAATACTCTTAGGAAAATTGATTCTTGTGAAAACATAAAAGTGCCTGCGCGCCTAAATGTGACCTTGAGCACAATTTGGGTGAAGACCCAATAGGTGATCATTGTACCTAAGTTGGGTTGAATTCTGACTAATACTCTTAGAGGAGTAGCAATTCTTGTGAATTGTGGATGGATGGACAGATAGACGCCTCACCATGCCATTAGCTCATCACTCCTCCAGCCGGATGAGCTAACAAAACGAAACATGAAAACTCACCAATGACAAATGACACAGGACCTGTAAGGTCACTTTTACCGATTGCTTTTAGATTTCTATTTCCTTTCCCTCTTGTTGTTTACACTATTTTGAGCCTGTAAAGGAATTGAAATTAGAAACAAAAAGGGTGAAGGCTGCTGTGAACACTGCTATGGCTATAGATCAATTTTTATAGCAACAAAAACTGTGTTTGCCTTTGAACAGGACACAGTTTCAGTGTTGTTAGGAAAACACGGTATTGCTGTAGTGCTTGGATTTCGTACTTTTACATCAGATATTCACTCAAAACTGTTTTAATGAGATTTCCCTGTGTGAAAACTAACTAAAGTGACAGAATACCTACCAAACAGATTTTTTCCTTAATGGGAAAAAAAAAAAATAATTTCTCTCTTTTTCATCATATTACTCTTCAAAACCTGCATTCACACTGGATTGTTCTGTCCCAAATTTTTTAAAAACTATGTTTCTTCAACAGACCATGTAGGGAAGGTTGTTATTTTCAAGTAAAGCTGTTGATAAGTCTTTAGTACATGGTCTTCATAATATGAAGTAAAACCACAATTTTTATTTTCAGCTTTTAATTCATTTACTTAACCATTCACATCATCCCTGATACTCACTGCCCTATCCCTTCCAGATTTGCGAAAAGCTCTCACCTTTTTGGCAGCATTAATACACCGCATGTATTCTTTGGCCAGGTCGGAACACTTTAAGGTCTGGTCTTTGTTGTCTCTGTAGCAGGATAAAATTTGAGCCTGCAGGCCAGGACACACTGCGTCTGTATTGCGAGGCCTGCAAAAGTATAGACACAAGACAAATGGAAATATAGAGTGAGAAAATGATGACATTTGCATCCTTCTTTACTACTAAAAGTGTAACTTTAGACTTACAGAAAAATAAAGCAAAATCTTAGAATCAACTTTGGGCATCACATCATTGTTTCTGGTTCTCATTCTGTAAATCAAAGATTCACATTTCAGCTTGGCTCTGATTAGTTGATGATTTTATTATCTCATAAGTAAAACCTGCAAAAAAAAGAACATTTTTGGGCCAAGATGGCAGTGCGACAGAAGCGCGCGGCCACTCCAGAACCAAGGTGGTGCTTGTTCCCCGGTGATTGTCCGTGTTCTGACCCGGTATTTGGGTGTTCGGATGTTGTGGACGCCAGGACAGTGGTGTTCGTGTTTGAAAGTTGGAGGTTCGAGGACGACCAGACGCCGCTGTAGCTCCGTCCACGAACGAGGCTAACTGGCGGCGTTGTTTTTTCATGACCTGCCGGGCAGCGTCCGGGAACCAAAGTTTTTGGTTTCCGGGGAGAGTATCGTCGCAGGGCTGATGCTGCGGATGGATGGTTTCTGCGAACTCTGATCTTGGCTTGCTGTGTGGACTGGGACTTCAGTCTTCGGCGTCGCCTGATGCCGGTGGCTGGGGAAGAGGACATCGCGGGCAGGGTGTTGTGCTGGGCCGGAGGCAGGCCGGCACCACCCTTGTGTGGGGCACCGGGTCCTGGGGGAACGCTATATCATTTCACTGTGTATTTTATATGTAGTTGAAATGACAATAAAGTAATAAAGTAATCTATGACATCAATCAGTATAAGAAAAAGTTGTGTAGATTAGCTCCTTGGAGAAAAATTAATAATCAGTCTCTAAATATCTCTAAATCAATGTCAGCTTAATGCTTCCAATAGCTGATTTAGACTGAGAGAAAAGAAGCACCTAAAATGTTATTATACATTTACCAGATGTCACACTTTACAAGGCAGCAGACAGCTATTTTCTGCAGAAAAGCTCAAAAAAACCAATTGTTCACTAACTCTTCAGCCTCAAAATGACAGAGACTAGCTGGTAAACACAGGAGAGCAAAAAGCAGGTGCTGGTAGACACCAGAAACAGAGCAGAGAGAGTAAATGAGAGTAACTACCATCTAGTTCAATGAATTCATCAATGAGGCATCAAAGACGAGTGCAGGCGAGCCATTTTTGAGCAAAAAAAAAAATCTGTATAGAGCAGCCAAAATTATTTGAGACTTAGAATAAATGTGACACTGCATATTAATTATATACCATCGAACTTACTTATAGGTGGAAATAATTTAATTCAAAACTATGTGCAACTACTCTGCTGTGGGCTATTTCTGATTGGGACTGTAATTTAACATTTTCATTGCAATAATATGTTTTTGTTGAATTTATGACATTATAGAACTGAAATAAAGAAATGTCTTATTTTGTAGGGAACAATTGTGAAATGGAGGGAAAACATGTATAATATCACATTAGTAAACTATAACTGACTGTACGTGCAAACTTTAGACTGCATAAATTCAACTGTCTCTCCGGCTTCATCTCCATCTCTGCTCTCTGACCAACACCAATCAACACAATTTCAATATAAATATGACAACTTTGACCATTATTGGCTCATTTACAAGGGATGGAAGGATAAGAAGTAACTGGCCTGTGCCAAACACAAATATTATACTCCTCACTTGGAAGAAATGTAACGCCAGTGATGTAGTCATTCATCCGACTCATGATCCATCACAATTCACAGATTCTTTTAATGTATGAAGTACAGAAAGAAAGTGATTAGTTTTCTTGTCATTGGTTGGCTGTATTTTACAAACTAATGAGAATTAAAATCCATTAAGAAGTCAAAGAGGCTTGTAAACAGTCATATTCAGGACAATGTCCATAGTTCTTGACCAGCCCTAACCTGGCTTAAGACATTATTAAAGCCATAAATAGACTTAATGATGGGATTTGTGTACAGATGGTACAGGGGGAAATACAAACACCCATTTTATGAACATCAGGGAGGGTGATTCTTGTGAAAATGGAAACAAACCTGATCTTGACCTGAAACACCATTTGGGTTAAGACCCATTAGGTCAGAGGTGTAAAAGTCATTTTGCATTATGGGCCACATACAGCCCATTTTGATCTGAACTGGGCTAGACCAGAAAAGAAACTATTGCCTAATAACCTGTAAAAACTACTTGTTCCCCTTTCTTTTGGTGTAAAGTAGTTCAACTATATGTTTAATCCTGGAGATGTTTTAAAAGAAAGAAGAGCAATTTAGGCAATGCATCTCAGTTTTTCTACATTATAAAAAATGCTGCTCTTGTACATCAAAGAAACCTGTCAGGATGAGTTTTTTAACTTAAACTTTCATAAATCAAAGACTTCTTTGAATTTGTAATTGGAAATGTAATTTCTTGGAGCCACTGCAGTAAACTGTGGAAAAAACAGCACATGTTCTGTTATTTAATGGAATATTAAAAACTCAAGTTCTCCTATTTAATGGTTTATCTTTTTACTTACTTACTTTGGTGTAGTATGTCAGGCCACGGGTGATGTCTCTGTCAGTAAAAAGGCTTTAAAACTGATGAAATAAAATATAAATTCCAAAATTTATGCTGCTGCTATGGCGTTGCAATTTTCCAATTTGCCAAAGCCAACCAGTGGGCTGGACGGGATCCTTAGGCGGGCTGGTTCTGGCCTTCTATGTTTGACACGCCTGCATTAGGTTATCATTGTGTGAAAATTTGATTAAATTCTGACCTATACTCTAGGAGGAGTAACAATTCTTGTGAAACAGTGGATGACGGATGGCTCCACCACTGTGTTAGCTCATGAGTCCTTCAGCCTGGTAAGCTTCCTGTGTTCCAGCAGGACTACACTTTCTATCATTTTCTCAGCTGCTTAAAAGCTCTTAAGCCACTTAAAAATCTTAGGAGCTCTTTTGAGGGCTTTATGAATAACTTATCTTTACCAAATAATCAGAGTTTTACTTTTCTTGTATTTACATGCAACAATACCAAACAACAAATTTGACACCACCTGCTGAAATCTGAATTAATATAGTGCTTAATTTTTAAAGGTTGTTTTGCTGGTATAGTCTTAAACATCCTCTTTCAAAATGTGTCTTAGCCACATCAGAACAAAAGAAACTCTTTAAAAAGTAAGACAAAGAAGAAAAAAAAATGTGAGAATAAAGAGGTTTGATTAAAGAAACCCACGCAAAGACAGACAAACAGTTCACAACTACACTCATGCCAACCTGTTTAACAACCTATGGGGTGTAGGGTACGTGCTTCATTGCAAATCATACAATTAGCGCTAAATCAAACTTAATTGAGTGGGTAGGATCATTCTGATCAAATACAGCAGAAAAGTGTGCTTTGAGAGATTGAATTAGCCGTGCTTAATTTGATATGTGGGCTGTATTATAATTTGTCTTTGGCTGTCTATCTGTATGATTGTTAACTATGACAGGCTTGCTGCCTGGGTGCCTTGCTGTAATGGATTCTGACTGATTGAAGCAGAGACAAGCAAGTTATGTACGCCCACGCAGGTATAGACAGGCACGCGCACAGATGTGCACACCCACACATACTTTGTAAAGCGCTGTAAACATCAAAAAGTCTCGTGCACGCTTGCCAACATACCGACACATCGATCTCCACACTGGGTCCCTGCACACTTTCTCTGAGGAGCGTTTAACACTAGATTTAATTAAAAGCCAAATTAAAGGCTCTTTTTGGCTTTGACTCATGAAGGAGAGCTGACCCCATCGTTTCAATTACAGCATAACCATATCCACACATACACTTTCTCATCAGCAAAAATACCATGGATGCAATAACTGAGTTTATGTGAGCAGGGGTGATAGAGGTTAAAGAGGAAAATGAACAGAGACGGCGAGAAAAACAGAAAGTGAGATAAATTGATGGAAGGGACAAATGAAGCTCTCTTTTAGAAGCCCATTTTAAGAAGATGACAGCCTATCAGATTACTCCATTCCCCCACACAACCTCCAGTGGTTTATCTCTCCTGTTCAAATCGCTCTTCTTCCACTTTTCGTCTTCTCTCCAACTCTGTCTTATACTTTCTTACTCCATCGCTCAACCCCTCCTTTTTTTTGTCCTCACATTAAAAACATGGAGAGTACGACACCAAAGCATGCCATCTTTATCTCGCTCTCCGTTTGAGGCCGCCGAAGATAAGGAACTCTCCTTTAATTTGAAATAAATGGCCTTCATCAGGGAAGCCAAAGCCTCCTGATAGTGCTACGTGGTTTATTAAAGGCGCTTGAAGCAGAAAATTGGTTCAGCTGCAGCAAAAGCTAAAGCTCTGTCCACATGCTACACCAAATTGAAGGTGAGGTCTTAAATCAACAATATTAACTGAGCCGCTTACAAAAAATAAATAAGAAGCAGAGAGTGAGTGGGGTGAGCTGGAGGGGCTTTGCCTTTTTTTTTGTTGCTTTTTTTAAGTTGGAATGAGGTAAAGTGGCATCTCTGACAGCCCACTGAGCCGTGTACGGGCTTGTTGTTGTTGTTAATGTTTGTGTGTGTGCGCGCGTGCCGCTAAAGCATTCCAATGTGTGCGGAAGCAGCGATTTTTGGGGGAGTACTCCACGCATCTGTGAGCGGTAAATATGACAAAACATAAACAGTAAGATTAGTCGCTTAATTAATGGTGCTGCCCATTATTTTTAATCTCCGGCAGCGAAGGCGGAGGCGGGCAGAACACAGAGGCCTCAGACTTCTGGACCACGCAGCTTACCACGAGACAAAGAGAGGGAGAGAAATGAAAGGGGAGAAATTGGAAAGCGGGAAAGACACAAAACACACCAGCAACTACAAAAGCCTCTGGGAAAGCTACGAGACTGATAAGGAAGATTCTTTTATCGCCTCTAAACCATGCTTCTCTTGGAGTTAAGAGTGATGTTTTTGTGTTTTCCTTAATGGCTTTGGCTATACATATGAAGAATTGTTTGTCCTATGCGCTATTTTATTTTTATCCTGTCAACTACAAAGCACTGGTATCTCTAATGTGTTTCAGACAAGTAATTAAAAAAAATTGTGTTAACATCTCATACGAATAAGTGCACAGGGGGTGGGGTGGTGGTGGAGAGAATCAAATCGTGTGATTTACTTTAGGAAGTCTGCAACATGTTGCATGTGAGTTGCCACACCAAGCACAAACAGTAGGTTGAGTTACATATTTTGGCTTGTTATTCCAGTCCTCGGTTTTTTAATCACGCTTGTAACAACATTAGCTGCATTATTTCAGCGTGAAATTATGAATAATGCATTTATTTAAATATATAAGTTCAAAACAAAACCCTTTTGCAATTGCAATTAAGGCAGCTCTTAACATAGCAGCCTTATAGCTAGTAATCTGTATTATGTGTCAGCTTTATACACTATACGGACAAAAGCACCAGGCCACCTACACATACCATCCTACAGAGGGTTTATGACATCCCATTCTAAATCCATAAGCATTCATAACGAGTTGGAAAAAAAAGCTTCCATTCTTCTGGGAAGGCTTTCTACAGAATTTTAAAGTGTGTCAGTGGGAATTTTTGCCCATTTTTTCCAGAAGAGCATTTGTGAGATCAGACACTGAGGGGGCCTGGCTCACTCTTTCTTCTAGTGTATCCCAAAGCTGTTGGATGGGGTTGAGGTCAGGGCTCTGTGTAGGCCAGTCAAGTTCTTCCACCCCAAACTAATCCAATCATGCCTTTATGGATCTTGCTTTGTGCACTGGGTCACTGTCATGCTGGAACATAAAAAGGACTTCCCCAAACTGTTCCCACAAAGCTGGAAGCATATAATTGTCCAAAATGTCTTGGTAAGCTGACGCAGTAAGATTTCCCTTCACTGGAACTAAGGGGCCCAGACGAACCTGAGAAAAAGAACCCCATAGAATTATATTTTCCAGTCTTTCACATATGTCGGTAAAGACAGACTACATGGTTAGGTGCTTGATTTTATAAATGTGGCAATGGGACTGAATGAAACTCATGAACTCAAGAGTTAAGAAGTGCGGGCCAGAACTTTTATCCATGTTGAGTATAGGCCTCAAGTCATACCAAAGACAAGAAATTCCAAATAATGAAATACGGTTATTGACACAACTTTGCCCTTTTACTGGTTTTTGTTTTGTCACCTATCCATTTCCAGTGAAATTTGTTGCAGTAATGTATCAAACCCAATGTAACAAATAATCCTTAATCTCCTCTAATTAACTTCTCATTATAGCACTAGTATGCTATGTGCCATCCATCCACACATTTTCTTCACTGCTTTTCCAATTCAGGGTCATGGGGAAGCTGGAGTCTGTCTTAGCTGTCAGAGTGGAAGCAGGGGCGTACTCTGAACAGTTTGCCAGTCTATCACAGGGCTAACACAGAATCAAACAACCATTCATGCTCACATTCACACATATGGACAATTTTTTTGAAAGTCACCTATTAGCCTAACATGCATTTCTTTGGACTGTGGTAGGAAGACACAGTACCCGGAGAGAACCCACACAGGCTCAGGGAAAAAAGGCAAACTCCACAGAGGAAGACCCCTGCTGGCCAGCGGACTCAAAATCAGGAGCTTCTTACTGTGAGGTGACAGTGCTAACCAATCTTTTATATAGTAACATGTGTGATTAAAAAAAAAAAAAAAAACAGTCAAAACTACGTTGACAAATTTAGGCCCCACCATTCTTACTGTGACTGAATCCAGTACTGTACAAAAGGCTTGAGCCACCTCTCATTGTTTTGGAGAAATAACTATTTATTGAAACATGTAAACAAACCCTAAATGGGTTTCTTTCCATTTCTTTAAGATATGACTGTCAAATACTGTCCACCTGCTGTAGACAGTTTTATTTTTTTAGGCTAGCCACTTCTTAGTTTACCCTCCAGGACCAAAGGGCACACTGCCCACCATGCCGAGATAAGTGTTTGCTAATGTTATTTTATACCTGTCAGGCTGTGTTACCTTTGGCATTTGTCTTTAGATTCAACCAAAGAAATTGGAACAAATTTTGTATTCTTTTGACAGGCTGCTAGTAACAAAGTGTCTATAGATGCAGTTTCAAATCAAATGGCTTCCTGTTAGAGAAAAATAAATAAATAAATAATCCTCTGAAATGGTCAGGTATAAGGACTGGACAAAAAATGAGTGAAAAAGCAGGCAACATCCATAGAAAAACTCAGAAAACCCAGAGAACTATTGCATAAGATCACTTAAAAAAAACTACAAGATGGTCTGGCTCCTTGGAAGCAAAATATTAAGAAATGTAGGGTGGCTTGAGACTTTTTGCACAAACCTGTAGGTCTTACTGCTAATATTGACAGCATTTCAACTACAGAAAACACAGCCAGATGAAGTATTCCTTTACTGAGTTGCAGAGCAATTGACAAAAAATAGACTAAGTTTATAGATATATAATGAAGTTCATGGGAAACAAGAAAAAAACAAGATGTGCTTTAGGGTACTGCAACCTTGTAAGAGACAATTTGCTACCATATTAGTATGCAGAGTCCTGGATATCTCAGTCAGCTTCAACACTCATTTGTTATGTCCACTTAAAAAAAAAAAAAAAAAGATGGTGATGGCAAAAAAACTGACCTGGTGGCTTTAAAATTAGAGTCCACAAACTAACAACTAATGCCATGATGGCTACTTTGATCTTTTTTGCAGTATTTTTGGTGAAAAAGGAGGGAATATACCAAGGGTCTTGATAAAGGCAAAACATTCCTTCCTAAAAGTCAAGACTGAACAAAGTTAATTTAGATTTAATTCAACTCCAAACTATTTTTCGGTAACTGAAATGTGCTAACCACTGGACAGATCCTACTATGACAAAATCTTTGAGACATCAAGAGAATGTGAGGCAAACAGGTTCATTGTTATCTGCTGAAGCAGCAGATGGCATTTAACATGTTGGAGGGTCCGAATTACTGAACAGACTGCTTTACTATTACTGGTTTGATTAATACTGGTGTGCTGGTGAAAAAAAGATGATAATAAAAAAGAGAGATAGGGCAGAACAGGTGAAGAGGAAAACAGCTAGGAGAAAGGGTTGCCTCTTATCTCGAGCTTGTAGCTTGTAGGCACCTGCACCCTGACAGCTTTTCAATTGACTCAGGGCACACATGCTCTTCTCCCCTATCTTGTTTCTCTCCACTCCCTCACTCATCCTCTCCCATCACTCCTTTTCTATCACAACCAGAAGAGAGGGTCCACTATATAGTAGTACTCAGGCTTCACTTTGTCTCTCGTAAACATTGAAGTAGAGGCGGAGTACCTCATTCCTCTTACTGCCTCTCACTTTTGCCAGTCCTTTAACAATGCTGCAATGATGAATATATTTTCACTTGGGTTGCCACAGTCGCTCTGATGAATAGGCACAGCTTTTACAATATAAAAGATTTCTATAGCAAACTGCCTGCTTTTCACATAAGAATAACACATGGCAGGATAAAATACTGTTGAGAATCCCTACGTATTAAAAAAAAGAAAAATGGAAAAAGTGGACATCAGAACTGCAAGCCGTCGCCATACAAATCTTGCTATCCTCTAGTTTATTTTAAAGTACTATGTCTCAAATAGGGTGACAGGTGAAGAAAGAGGAAGCACATATCTTTTAAACACCCCATTTTAAGTAATATTTAAACAAATGTCTACTTTAAATCATGTATTCATGTTATTTTGTAGCCATTCAATTTTATATCCAGTAGGGAATCGGGCCAAAAACAGAGCGCCACACTCTTGATTAGAAATGGATTCTTGAATCTATCCATACATGTTGGAATCCAATCTGGACATTCAGAGAAACACAGATTATAGCTGTCTGGTAAATATTACAGTAATTACCTGCCAATTGTGGGACATAAAAGTAAATTAAATTTTTTCCAATCAAAACCAGTAGAAAAGTGTCTCTTCTTTATCAGTGTTAGTAAATATACACCATATGGACTAAAATATTGGGCAACCTACACATTACACTTACAGGAGTGTTTGTGACCTCCAATTCTATATCTATAGACATTAATATGAATTTGGTCCTCCCTTTGCAGCTATAACAGCTTTCATGCTTCTGAGAAGGATTTCTACAAGATTCTGGAGTGTGTCTGTGGGAACTTTTGCCCGTTCATCGAGAAAAGCATTTGTGAGGTCAAGACACTGATGTTGAAGGAGAGGGCTTGGCCCATAATCTCTGTTCCAGTTATCCCAAACGTGTTGGATGGGGCTGAGGTCAGAGTTCTGTGTGAACCAGTCAAGTTCTTCCACAACAAAACTTATCCAACCATACCTTTATGGATCTTGCTTTGTGCACAGGGGTGCAGTCATGTTGGAACAGAACAGGGCCTCATCTATACTGTTAACACAAAGTCAGAAACACAGAATTGTCCAAAACGTCTTGGAATGCTGAAGCATTAATATGTCTCTGCACAGGAACTAAGGGTTGCATGCCAACCCCAGAAATACAACCCCATAGCATTATCCCTCTTCCACCAAACTTGACAGTTGGCACAGTGCAGTCAGGCAGGTGATATCTGCTTAGCATTCACCAAACCCAGACTCATCCATCAGACTGCCAGGCAGAGAAGCATGATTCACACCCACACACACACACGAGTCCAGTGGTGGCATGCTTTACACCACTGCATCCGATCATCATTTCCAGCTGCACAGCCATGGAAAACCATGCCATCAAGCTCCCAGCACACAGGTTTGTGCTGATGTTAATGCCAGAGGAGTTTTGGGACAGTTACTGAGTCAGGAGAGTGTTGGCAACTTTTATACACTGGGCATCTTAGCACTCAGTGACCCCGCTCTGTAACAGAGATGCTGTGGGTCCTAAACTCTTCCACTTTGCATTAATACCACTTAAAGTGGAATGACTAAGAGGGAAGACATTGCACAAATGGGTTTGCAGCGTGACGATTCTATTACATTATCATATTCAAATTCACTGAGCTACTCAGAATGACCTAGTCTTTCACAAATGTTTGTAAAGGCAGACTGCATGGCTAGGGGCTTGATTTTATGCACTTGTGGCAATGGGACTGAATAAAATGCCTCAGTTCAATGATTTAGAGATGTGGTCCAATAGGCTTGCCCATAGAGTGTACATGAGGGTAAAATTTGCTAAAATTCTGACGGAAATAAATAACTTCTGCTCATTGGGAACAACAGGTAAAACGATTTTCCACTATAGTTAGGTGATGCTAAAGTATGCACTGTCACATTACACTACATTGCAGCAGTTAGTTGAACTATAGTGAACATCTTTGCAATATTGCAAATATCCCCATTGCCTTCACTATGGGTCAAAAGTCATGCCAATACCATATACATACTTCAGTGATATAATCTTATCCACAGCTTGCCATTCTGATTCCTCAATGACACCGTCTTTACCTTGAGCCTAGTGAAAACACTGCATGCACTGCAAAGAGAAGTATTTATTTGTTTAGTAATAATAATAATAATAATAATAATAATAATAATGTTGTAGGCAAATGTATGGTAGATTTTTTATGCCTGTGATTATTGGATTCCTATGAACTGATTTGCTATTAACATAGTCTAAGCACTTTACATGCATGGTTACACAGTTTACATAAAATACGGTATTGTAAAATCATGCTGTCAATAGGCAATAAATTGCTGATCATAAATCATTAAAAAAAATCTGAGTGGGCCGCTGCCTAAAGTTTAAAAAATAAAGCTTCTGATGGGAAATTTGGCAGCATGTAGGGCTTGAAAGGAAAAACACCCATGCACACAACAGGAAGATTTCTATTTATCATGAGTCTTTGTGACAAATTTCCTTTTAATGAACAGTGAAATTACAAGAAGTGGGAAAGATTGAGAAAGTGGCTTCTGTGTTCAAGAAAATAATAAAATGCAAGATGCCTATACTGTATACAGGGTGTGGATAGATCTGAAGGTGGTGCAGAACTGATTTGCACAACCAAGTTCACGTTAAGCTTCATGACTTCCTTTAACATCGTTTCCATTCAACATCAGGTTGCTATATAATTGTAACCTGGACGACATGTTTTTGAGTCTTACAGCATAACAACAATTGCCAAGAAGACTGCTTATCTATTTGGACTCTGACTTGTCAGTTTTCAGCCTTACAACTAAGTGATCTCTATAGGCTGGCATGCTCCGACACATGCTGGGAAAATCTGAAAAAGGGTGGCTATTAAGACTACTTGGGCTACTACTGTAACAGACAGCTGGCCTTGTTAAAATACCTTGGATATTTTCCTGAGTGGTCTGATGTGGGCATATGTCTTGTCCTTCTGTCTCGCTCCCATTGTAACACTTTAAACTCCGACGAGGAGGCAGTCTTCCCCATGTTTCTCACCTTAAATGCCTCTAGCTTAATAAGACAAGTGTTTACACCCTAAGGTCTCTTTCACTCCATGTGTAGTTCTATAGTCAATGCATGTAAAGTATTTCAAGTAAGCAAAAACAAAACTTGCTAAACTCCACTAAGTAGTTGTCAAACACTATATCAATCTCCGTGCCAGTGGTTGCTTCAGAGCACTGATGTTGTTTAAGAAAGACCTGACATTTATTAATTCATTTTGAGGCAGCTGGAAAATAGAGAGGCCACATGTGGTGCATCACTCTGAAAACTGAGCTGCTGGCAAGTATTGTAGAAATAAGTTTTAGTATAAGAGCCACTGACTGACTCTTGTCGCTCACTGTTTGTAATCCCACTCTGCTATAGTAAATAATAACCTGCCACCACTGGAGCTTCAGAGTGGTAAAACTGATGGTCCTTAAAAGTAAACTGCAAAACTGCTGTTCAAGATATAGCAACATGAAGTGGGAGAAAGTGAGAGGCAATGGGATTGGTTTAATAACAGCATTCTTCACACTCTTTTGGCTCTGTACTTCTGTATGTTTATTTATTACTACTAAATCTCATCCTGCTTGATTATATCCAGAAGAAAATACTATTTGAGGAAGTCTTTCACCTCATATAACTTCTTCATACTTAAGCAATCTGCAGATATGATCTCCACAGTCTAATTCACAGGCTGTTGAAAATACAGTCAGGATCTTAAGTTTTCAGACAATTAAAATGTATAATTTGGGAATTTGTTCAATTCTTGCTCAGCGCAGAACCACAGTGGATTTTAAATCAAAAGGGCAAAATTGTGATTGAAGACTTATCTTTAGTTCAAGGGGTTTATATGTATATGTACATACACACACTGCATATAAAACTGATAAACTGTTTCATAGCCAGGTGAAGCCTGCTACCTCCTTAATTCAACGACAAACTAAGCACATAAAAGATCTGGATTTGATTTCAAACTTTGAACTTGCATTTGGTAGCTGTTCACTGGAATCCTCAGGGAAAAAACAATTTGGAGCATTGTCTTGATGCATGCTCAATCATCCAGGTAGGTAAAACTTCCAAAGTTGATTCTGTTCATCTGGACGTAAAGTTTCCGTGGGAGAAACGTTTCATCACTCATCCAAGTGACTTCTTCAGTCTCAACTGACTGCAGGTCTCCCCAACCTTATAAACAGTACATCAAGGTCCACAACACAGAAGAGCCACCTTGTCAGGCCAGGACTCCGCAGTCTATTTACACCTACAGGCCAGTGGACACTCTTTCAATGATGATGTACACATCCTGGACAGGGAGGAACGCTGGTTTGAGCGGGGAGTCAAGGAGGCCATATATGTGAAAAGAGAAAGACCGTCTCTGAATCGAGGAGGGGGCCTAAGGGTACATCTTTCGCCGTCTTACAACGCTGTGATTGCAGCCATTCCCCAACTCTTTGTGGATGGTGCTCATGGCCTTTGA
>VUQH01083098.1:0-15088 GCA_015106775.1 Etroplus canarensis
CCTTCTGTCATGAGTGTTTTTGCCCCTACAAAATGAAACACAATTAAGAATGAATGGGTACTAATCGTGAATAATATAAATTAATCCAGTTGTCCAGTGATTCTTCTTCTTCTTTCGTCTCCTCAAATTAGAGGTCGCCACAGTGGATCATCTGCCTCCATCTTTTCCTGTCCCTTGCATCTTCTTCCCTCACATCAACCCTCTGCATGTCCTCCTTCACTTTATCCATGAGCCTTCTCAGTGGTCTTCCTCTTCTCCTCCTGCCTGGCAGCTCCATCTTCAACATCCTTTGTCCAGTATATCCACTATCCCTCCTCTGAACATGTCCAAACCATCTCAGCCTTGCCTCTCTGACTTTGTCTCCAAACTTCTCAACCTAATCTGTCCCTCTGATGTACTCATTTCTAATCCTGTCTGGTCACTCCCAGCGAAAATCTCAACATCTTCAACTCTGCCACCTCCAGCTCTGCCTCCCGTCTTCTTGTCAATGCCACCGTCTCCAGACCATACTTCATAGCAGGTCTCACTACCGTCTTGTAAAACTTCCCTTTCATTCTTGCTGATATCCTTCTGTCACAAAGCACCTCTGACACTCGTTTCCACCCACTCCACGCTGCCAGCACTCTCTAGTTCAAGTGCTCTGTCCATTGCTTTGGATGGTTGATCCCAGGTATTTAAACTCATCCACCATCACTACCTCTGCTCCCTACATCGCTACCATTCCACCTGCCTCCCTCTCATTCACACACATGTATTTTGTCTTGCTTCTACTGACTTTTATTCCTCTTATCTCCAGTGCATACCTCCACCTCTCCAGGCTCTCTTCTACCTCCTCCCTACTCTCGCTACAGATCACAAAGTCGTCTGCGAACATCATAGTCCATGGAGACTCCTGCCTGACCTCAACTGTCAGTCAGTCTATCACCATTGCAAACAAGAAGGGGATATAATCCCACACCCATCTGTCGCTCCTACTGCACACCTCACCACTGTCTCACTGTCCTCATACATGTCCTGCACCACCTTCACATACTTCTCTGCCACTATTGACTTCCTGACACAATTCCACAGTTCTTGTCTTGGAACCCTATCATATGCTTTCTCTAGATCCACAAAGACACAGTGCAACTCCTTCTGACCTTCTCTATACTTCTCCACTAACACTCTCAAAGCAAACATTGCATCTGTTGCACTCTTTCTCGGCATGAAATCATACTGCTGCTCACTGATGGTCACCTCTCTTCTTAGCCTAGCTAAACATTTCAGACTGTTTCTAAATTTGAATTGCTGCTGAAAATAAAACAAACAAACAACAAACAAACAAAACCAAAACAAGAAGGCCAAATATACTCCAAACTGTCATGGGGGAAGAGAGAGAGGCAGAGAGGAGAGCAGAATGTACACATTGATTGTCAAAAGAGAAAATGTAACCATGTCATCCATCAATGCCGCTTGCCTGTCATCTGTGGAGTTTACTTGAGAGGCAGAAAAAACTGGAGCTATGCTTGCTATTTTTTTGCTGCAGGGTCCCCTTCTACTTCTCTGATGGAGAGAAAAACAGAAACAATTCATGGAAACCACAGACCATGTTAAACTGACTGCCCTTGACAAGTTCTTAGTGATTCTGCCTTGGCCACAGTGGCTCATTCACATCCTCAAAAACTACACAATAAGACAGGCATAAGATTTGGCTCTCTCAACTGAGTACACAAGTAAGCACAAGCACACTGTGCAACTACTTCCATTACATGCTTAATTTGGCATTAAGAAAGGCTTTTACTTGCCTGTGGCATGAAATGACTCTAATTCATCTATGAAGGGTTGAAAACAGCTGACCAATACCAAAGACTGAATGTACCAGATGCCAACATTTCAAGCTTATACAACTCATGTTCTGGCTGTGACAACAGTTCACTGAGAATAGAATAGACTGAAAACCTCAACAATAAGAGAACAAATGGCAGGTAAATCATAACTCTACCTGTCTGATGCCTAGTCTGTAGGCAACAATGCGGTCCACAGCATTCGGATTCATCTGTGTCCACTGGAGCTTGAAGCTATAGACTCTTGGCTTGATTTGCCACAGAGGGTTGTAGGTATCATAGTAGAACTCTGGAGGGTAGGCTTTTCCTAGAAAGAGAAAAAAGGAAAAATAATTACAAGTTTTATTGATAATGTGAAAAAACAAACCTTCCGATAAAAAGAAACCTACTGTGACTGTGGCATTTAAGGGTGGATGCAAATCATGTGTACCTAGAAATTCCAGTGTCTGTTTTACTGTAATAGGTCATCATTGTGAAACATATGAATAAAAAGAATAAAAGAAGCACAGACTGATCTACAATTTTGCTACATCCTTGCCTTGTAAACAGCCACATCTTTTAGGGCCAGATTTAGCAGGGCAGATTAGCACAAGGCTGCAATCGCAAAAATGCACTGATGGGATTGAAAAGTTCTGTGGGTAGTCTTCTAACAATGTTTTAATTTATAAACAATGATGCAGAAAGTTCATTACTTGACATTACTTACAGTAATGACCAGCATTCTACGAAGATCAGTGCAAATTAGGGGGTCAGAAATGAACAGACCTGTTGAGGAAGTTTGAGTAAGTGGGTAATCTACTAACAAATATAATACAGTGTAAGTGCAGGTTTCGTGCATGCTTCTCTCTAAAAACAGCATGGCAATTCAGATTAATGAGGGGCTGCTAAAGGAGAAGCAATATGTTTTCAATATAATTGGGCACCTGCAAATGTGAGCTATTCTTGGTAGTTAGTGTTAGTAATTAATGAAATGAGCTGATTGCTTCTTTGTGTGGAAATTAGTGCACCATTAGTGGATCAGCCACAGAACTTTCCACTCCCATTGGTGCATTTTTGCAATTGTGGCATAACATTCATTTGCTTAGTTTAATAAATCTGGCCCGTAGACTTCTTTTAAGCCAACCATTGCTGAGTTAGAATAACAAAGACGTACAGTGGCTCTTATCCTATGATTGGTCTGTTTGCATCTTCTCTAGATCATATGGTTTTTGTTTTGGATTTTTTTGCTGTTACTGCTATAACCTAAATTGTCCTTCAAGTTTAACCTTATGTTGTATCACATGGAGTTCTTTTAAAATACTGTATCAAAGCATGTCCATTTGGCGTATACACCATAATGTATCCACCCACTGTTGTGGCAAATCCTATGTGGGCTGCACCCCAACACTCAGATTGCCTGCCAATAAAAATAACTTTGTACACCTGGATCTGTGCTCCTTGCCAGCCTCTAGTAATATAGTTTACTTAATCTGAATCTATGAGGATTTATTTTCTCCACATACAATATGTGGGATAAACTGAATAAATCCTATCACATTTTTAGCTTTCCAGTCACAGTATGAGAGCTGATTTCTGACAGCCGAAGAGGGAGCTGGAAGAACACTGCATTTTAATCAAGATCCAAAAACAAGCTTACAGGATGACCTTCCAGGCAAAGAATAGTAATTCACCTCAATGACATGTTGTTGTGTTTGTCCCTCTGCTACTTGGGGTTGTTTATTGAAGGATGACAATACCCAAGGCAGATGATTTTTAATAACCATGGAAAAGACAGCAGAGCTGCCATTGTTAGCTCAAACAAAAGCGGCACTGGGATTTGACAAACCTGTGTGGAGATTTAGCAAGCAGTTTATGAATGTCAGACAATTGGATAAACCTGTCAAGTTAGTTTATGTCACTGTTGAATTATAATAGCATTATTTTTCTAAACAGTTTCTGAGGTCTCCCGAGTCCCCCCCCACCGTGGCCTCCTTAGTATAAAGCAGACCCTTGAACCACTTGGTTTCCTTTGCATTTGATAATGAGAACCACACTCTCGGGAGGACATAAGCCACAAGACTTGGGGACTCCTGAAGGTCATAAGTTCAAAGGGTCTATTTCTATTTTTCGGTGTCATTTCATTTGGTAGGTTACTGGCTCTTCAGAAATGAATACTGAAAACCTGGTATCCCTCTTCTCTGGGTGGTACAGTGAAGTGATGATTAGCACTGTTGCCTCACAGTATAGTCCTTAGTTCAGAGTCTTTCTGTGTGGAGTTTGCCTGTTCTCCCTGTGCCTGCATTAAATTTTTTCGAGTCATCCTGGCTTCCTTCCACGGTTCAAAGTAATGCATGTTAAGTTAATTGGTGTTTCAAAATTGGCTGAGAGTGTGAATGGCTGCATGTGTCTCTGTGAAAGACTAGCCACCTGTGCAGGGTATACCCCAACTGGGAAAGGCTCCAACCCCCCCTGACTCTGAAATGGATAAGGGGAAGAACATAGATGGGTGGATAACAGCTCTCTTCTATGAGTGATATAAAACTTTTTTGGGTGAGATAAAAACATCAGTGACTCAAGCTGAAGCATACTGATGCACGGAGTGATATTTTCAGAATCAAAATCAGAATCCTTTTTTAATGCCAGGGGGAACTTGTGATATATGTTTACCATTCTGGTGTTGTATAGACTAATAGGTGACTGCTTTTTAGCAGGACTTAACAGCCAGAGAATTAATCCTAGCAAACAACTTTTTGTTTAATCCTGTTTGAAGAAAATTTGTCCTTTAGGGTTTGCTGATTATCGTCAGTATAACTAGTTTGCAATGAGACTCAGCAAAGGTCATTGTTCACTTAAAACTGTACAATTTCAAGTAGTCACTAATGACAAATGGCCAAAGCACCTGTGCATAAAGTAATGTAAAAAATAAAATTTTTACAGGACTATATGCAGGCATGTGAAAAACTAAGCACATCCCATGATAGCTTTTAGAACCACATTTAGCAGCAACAACTTGAGGTAGTTTTTTTTCTGTATGACTTTTTCAGTCACACACACTGTTGTGGAGAAATTTTGGTCCATTCTTCTATGCAGTGCTACTTCAGTTCATTGAGGTTTTCTCGCATTTGTTCATAAACAGCTTTCCTAAGGTCCTGCCACAGCATTTCAGTCAGATTGAGGTCTGGACTTTGACTGGGCCACTGCAACATCTTGATTCTTTTATTTTTCAGCTATTCTGTTCTCATTTTGCTGCTGTACTTCAGTGTTCTGCTGCATGACCCAATTTTGGCTAAGCTTTAGCTGTTAGACAGATGGCCTCACATTTGACTCTAGAATATTTTGGTATACAGTACAGAGGAGTTCATGATCCACTCAACGACTGGAAGGTGCCCAGGTCCTGTGGCTGAAAACAATTCCAACTCATACCCTCCAACTTTGCAAACCTAAGCTATGCTGCCATGTTCTTTTTAGAAAGAAGGGGGTTTCTCCTGGGAACCCTTCCAAACAAACCCTACTTGTTCAGTATTTTTCTTATTGTCATGAACTTAAACAATTAATTTGGTTACTGGGGCCTGTAGAGTCTGATATGTAGCTTTTTCCCACAATCTGGCCTGTGATGATTACGGTATTGGGTTAACACACGCCTCAATGCACTAGACCAGCAAAGAGCAAAACTTCTGCTTTTACAGAGGTGCTCACACCAGCTGATCATCAATTAATCAGGTGCATTTGATTAGCAGCACTTGGCTGCTACTTACCCGCTTAATTCCTATGGAAGCAGTAAGTGTGTACTTAGTTATACAAAGATTCCTGTAAAAACTTGACTGTATGGTCTTAAGATAAAATCTACTACAAGCGAATCACTACCAAGCAGACACTGCTGTGACCATTTAAGTAAACAAAGGTAAAGATGATTTATAATACAATGTAATCGTTTGTTTGATTACACTGCAAGTTGAGGTGTAAACAAATTCACTTCAGATGTAATCATTCAAATCTAAACTTATTAAAAATTGGAAAGTGCACTGGTAAGGTAAAAACAAAATAGCAGTTTTTTTCAGGCTTTGACTGGTTTGATCAATTCTCATAATCGTCCATAATAATAAGTCAAAATCAACATTGCACAAACAGTGCAAGATTGTGCTAGATAATAAATCAGGTTAATGATGCTTTGGGCAGCCTACTACAGACCACTTGGCCTTTTTCATGGATAAAGCTATTTAAAATACAATATTCTGATATGAGGGAAAAGAATGCACATTCATCAAACTGATAAAATCATTCTGAGAGGGGAAAAAAGTACAGGCAAGAACAGTTAAATTTAGTTAATTATGCAATAAATTTTTTTTTTTTCCTTTTAGATTCAATCTATTTTATGGTGAGGTATAAAATATCTCTCAAAACTTCATCAACAGTCTACTGCAAGTTAAACCTGTCTTTTATAACTGATGACCCCACTTCGCAAACTGTCTCCATGTCTCACTGAGATGCTAATACAACCAGGAAAACACATTTTTCAATTACAAAAAATACAAGGATAATTACTGTCTGAATTTCACTTGACCAGCCAGCTGTGTTTTCAACATTGTATAGCTAATGTTACATAAGCCAGCCTGGCAGATAAAGTCACAGGTGTTAATGCAGTTCATTCTGCACATTAAAGCCAATAAAGAAAACAAGATGCAATAATTTGGAAGAGAGAAAAGGTAGCAAATGCAAACTGTAATCACTCAAACTGTTGCACAATATGGAAAAAAGTACTGGACCACATCTCTTAATCATTGAATTCAAGTGTTTCATTAATTCTTATTGACAAAGGTGAATAAAATCAAGTACCTAGCCATTCAGTCTATCTTTACAAACATTTGTGAAAGAAACTGTCACCCCAAAAAGCTCACTGAATTTGAGTGTAGTACTGTAGTAGCATGCCACTATTGTAAGATGAAATTCATGAAATTTCTCTCCTCCTAGATATTCCATGATTAACTCTAAGGAGCATTATTGCAAAGTGGATGTGTTTAGGAGCCACAGCAACTCAGACATGAAGTGGCAGACCATATAAAGTTACAGAGTGGGGTTGCTAAGTGCTGAGGTGCATAATGTGTAAAAGTTGCCAACACTCTGCTGTCTCAATAATGGGAGAATTCCAAACGTCCTCTGTCATTAACATCTGCACAAATCTTTGCTGGCAGCTTCATAGCATGGTTTCCATGGATAAGCAGCACCATACAAGCCTTATATCACCAAGCACAATGTCAAGCTCTGGCTGGAGTGGTGTAATCTGGACTCTGTGTCATGGTCCCCTGTCCGCCAGGTGCTCACCTGCTTTCTATCCTTCTCTCTCCTCTTTTCCTCTGTCTTCAGCAGATTGTTGCTTTTTGCTCTTCTTTTTTTCATAGTGAGTACTTACCTCGTCTGTGTTGCTGGTTTTTCCACTTTGCCTTCCTCATCCCTGCCTGGACCAGAGTCTCATGGTAACTGACTCACCCACTCTAACTCATGTCTTTCTGGAACTGTGAAACATACCTCTGGACATGTTGCTTCTTGGACCTTGTAAAGACTGAGGAAACCCACCAACACCCTGCCTTGAACTTTATATGGAAGTGAAACAGTGAATGCTGCACATTTATAAGAACCTGTATCTAACATTACTGTGCCTCAGTGCACAAAGCAAGGTCCATAAAGGCATAGCTGGATGAGTTTGGACTGGAAGAACTTCACTGGCTCATGCAGAGCCCTGACCTCAACCCCATCCAGCACTTTTGGGGTGAACTAAAACAGATTGTAAGCCAGGCCCTCACATCCAACATCAGTGTATAACCTCACAAATGCTTTTCTGAATAAATGGGCAAAAATTCCCACAGAGACATTCTGAAATCTTATAGAAAGCCTTCCCAGAAGAGTGGAACCTGTTATAGCTGCAAAGGGGGGAACAACTCCATATTCATGCGTACTGATGTAGAATGAGATGTCATAAAAGCTCCTGTATGTGTAATGTGCAGGTGGCCCAATACCTTTGTCTATCTAATTTATGTTTCAGTAAGTTTCCTTAAAGATTCCTGTTTCCTTGTTTTCATACTTCACACAGAAGTGTGACTTATAAGTGTTCAGACTTATCCATTGCATTAACTGGTCTTATTCTGAGAATTTTTTTTTTCTAAAGTACATTTCTACGAGACAAATATTACAAACTCATGGGTAAATTATTGTCTTTTACTCAAATGTACAATGCAATGAAGCAACATGGCCTTCTCTTCTAATAATAGGTTACGTGTGGTGAAGCACATTACCTAACCCACTTACACTGCCTGAAACAGATAACCCTGGGTGGGAGACATCAAACATAAAGTACAGAGGGCTTAATTGATTTTTTAAAATCCTGTTTATAACAGCATAACCAATGCAATGATTCATACAGCTCAGTGAAACCCTTCAGGGAACAAGTTGACCTTGTTTGCAGACTTCCTTTTCACTTTTTTTACAAATATGTTTTCATCTTCAGGAGTACAGTCTGTGCCTTCATATGTTAAGCAAATGCTATATGGTGCTGGGCTGATGGGTGATTTTTTTTTGTGCAGAAATGATGCTAACATATGGATGCGCAGCTGGCCAAGACAAACAAACAGCACAAAAGCATGACTTGCTAACCGACAATACGGGAAAGGTATTATCGGACTGTGGTAATCACATAGTTGTGTGCTTTTGGGAATGACTGTCTTTATTCCTTGAGGGAAATCGCACTGAACTCAAATAAGTCACTCTAACTTAACAGTTTGACTTATTCTGCCTTAACTTCCTCCTTCCTCAACTAATCAGTTCAAATAAACAACAGACATATCGCTAATTGTCGGTGATATTAAAAGGCGCTGTGATTTCTGATTTCATTCTTTATCACCTGTGTAAAAGTGAGATTGCTCTAGAATGACTAATCTTGAGATATTGTGCTGATATAGATATTAAAAAAACAGAACCATAAAAATAGGCCAGAAAATAACAAAAGAAGAAAAGGACAAAAAACACCAGAGCAGACTGCGTCTGTCCTTCAAGCCTGACAGACTTTCAGTCTGATCACAGATAACATTATTCAGATGCTTTTTACTCTGACTATATACCATCAGACATTATAGTCAACAGGATCCATCAATGTCAGCATGTCTCTTTGAGCTGCACAAACTATTCAAAATCATCCTCCATGTACTGAAGGGCTGTAGTTCAAGCCAGGTGAAGTGGGCACAGACTTTAAAGGCAGACAGAAAAGTTACTTAAAACGACCAAGGGTAAGGCACAAATGTGCATTGGAGACCAAAGACGATAAGGTTTATAAATCTCTGAGTGAGAGAAGAGTACAGGTTTGAAAGGAAAATCAATTTAGGTTTTAGGTTTTTTTTTTTATTTAAAGATAAAAAAAACACTAAAGCATAACACAGAAGCATCAGATAGTACCTTAAGAGAGGGCTCAAGGGGGCTATTTAAGACACATTTCAAAATGAAAAACTGAATATATTAAAATGAAATAAACATTAGTGAACATGGATGATAGATCAAATGATAATATGTGAAAACAGACTGACTGTGGGAAATGCACTTAAAAATAAAATAAAAAAAAATATTAAGAGTAAGTGTTTCACAATAAAAGGAAAATACTTTCTTCTGGTAGCGAATGCAAATATCACACTACAGCTAACTTCGGTACTATCAGGCCACAATTTCTACATCATTAGAGACAATGACTGAATGAATAAAAAAGGATATTGGAACCATACAAGCACAGCATTATGTGGAATCTGAATTCATTTCACGGACACAGTCGCACAATGCAGACAATGACTATTTGAACATTGTCCCTGAGAATTTAATTGTTCTTCTTCTCTAATTTAAAGCTGGCTGCCAGAAATGGAGCTTAAGCAGGAGAGTGGGAGAAAAATGAGAAAGACTGTTTGCTTTTTCTTTGTAAATTTCTGAATTCCAACAAAAGTATAGCATTGCTGTATGCATTGTCTCTGCTGGTCAATGAGGAGAAATCTTGTAAGATTCTCCAGCTGTTTTACACATTAAGTTCATTTAATCTATCTATCTATCTATCTATCTATCTATCTATCTATCTATCTATCTATCTATCTATCTATCTATCTATCTATCTATCTATCTATCTATCTATCATTTTGGGATTAAGTCTTGAAAACCTTCCATCACAAACTGGAGTTATGGCATTTGAAGACATTTTGGGGTGCAGAAGGGGACTAGTGAAAGACTGAGAGTATTATAAAGAAAACACTGGCCAATTTTTTGTATTCCATGATCTCGATCAGTGTCACAGAATATAAAAGATGGATGGACATACCTTTGTGGTCTGAAAAGTAAAGCCTATACTGAAGTGCCTTAAACATGCATTCATTTCAATGGCCAGCAGGGGGAGACTACTCTGGTTCAGTGATTTCAGTGATTTTTCAGCCAAGTACCCCCTAACCACAGAAAATCATTTTTTTGGTTGAAAAAAAGAAGTAAAACACAGCACTGGAGCATCAGTTTCTGATTTACAAAACTTTATAATGGTGCAAAGCATTGCTTATCTAAAGTGGTCTATTTTGAATTATTTGGAGGTAAAAATATGTAAAACACTGTAAACTAAGAATTTGTTACCAAAAATATTTAACTTGTGAATAGAGATTTGTGCACATAAAAATAATTATCAACTTAAAGTGCTCCCTTTTGGGATTACAATAAAGATATGTTCTCAAACTAAATTTGTGAACTTAATTATGAACAATTTCTTCACAAAGAATCACAAACATAATCATGCATAGAAAATTTTCACCAAAAGAAAAGCAATCTTAATAAATGTATTATTAGGAGGATGCTGTCCGAGTTAAGGACAATATTGGACAATCCTTCACACCCTTTTCATGACATGCTGGACAGACACAGGAGCACGCTCAGCAGCAGACTAATTTCACCATGATGCACCACAGAATGCCACAGGAAATCATTTCTACCTGTGACCATCAAACTCTGAAATTCCTCCCCGTGCCTCCTTGAGCAGTTTACATTAAGTATTGTATATATTGTTTAACTGTGGAGTTATTTCTGTTACATACTACAATTTATACAGACATGTTTATTTGTTTATTTATTTAAATGTAATTTTCTGCCTTTCAAATTCATTTTTATTTATATCTAACTGAGCGTCTGTAACACAATGTAATTTCCCCCTGGGATTAATAAAGTATTCTGATTCTGATTGAGGATAAAAAATTAGACTGACATCTTAAAGTTAAAAACTGTCAACACTGAAGAACATTGTTGCATTAAATTGAACACTTTGCACTTACTTTTCAAGATGTGCTGGCTTCATGCTGCTATTCGCTAATTTCTCCCCTCAGAAAAAACACAATGCCATAGGATTGCAGCTAATCAGGAAATCCCATTAAAACATATTCTTCTGAATACTAATGGAATTTTGTTGGCTCTGGTTTCGCCTTCTTTGGTACTTGTGCATCTATGTCTTCAGTAACATTGCTGCTACACTTTAACTTTATTATTTTAGTTCTCAAGACAGCTGTGACTGACAGGTCATGCCATATGACAGGTTGGGTCAAACCATCCTGGTATTAGGGGACACTGGTTTTTTTAGGCTGATAAAATTAAATAGCCTACTCAAGATAATTTCGTTTTGTGAACTTAAGGAACTTTTGGACAATTTGAGTATATATTATATAATTATTTTAAAGAATTTCTGAATTGATTTTATTTTTAAAAAATTATATTTATTTATTTGTTAAAAATCTCACGTACCCCTCAGAGTGCCTTCAAGTACCCTCATTTGAGAACCACTGCCCTAGGACAATGGTTCAACTCCATATTCTGATATCTAAGACCAAACTAAACCCTTTCCTGATGGGTTTGTGGGCTAAATTGTTTTATTGAATACAACATGATGTTCATTTTGTTAATTATGGTTAACCAATAGACAAAGAAGAGTATAAAGAAGGGTGTTTTTTACTGTATGATTGAAAAGTCTCTAGCTTATGAGTGTGCAGAGTCAGTTCGTCTGTCAGATCTGCTCCTCGCTTGTGAAGTCTGTTTTTAAAACACTAAGGTGGTGATGGTATCATGTCTCCAGTTAAAACTTCACAACAAGACTATACTAGCCAACAGGTGATGTCACGGGGGCTTAATCCATCTTTTATCTACAGCCCATGGTCAGTGCACATTTACTGCTTATCTATCCTGAGGAGCATGATTTGAGCATTTGCTAACAGCTCGGAGTTCCCATGACAGAGAGCCTGAGCCAAAGCTCAGTGGTACACATTACATCCCTCTGAGGGGTCTCTCCCTGGGCACAATTTAATAGCCAACTTGGCTATTAGAGCCAACTCACTGTTCCCACAGATGTCCCAATGGCTTGGCACATGGGCATCCATGCATATGCACACACACTCTTCCTTGGCACAATACACTTTTCTAGGCAACAGAATTTATATAGCACTAAGAATGGCCTATTGCCTAACTGTGGCGTGTTTGCATGTGTCTGTCGGCATGGTAACACGTATGCTGTGCGCATGCTGACTGGATCTGGTATGTAATGACTTTGGGCTAAAACTCCTGATTCATGCTTATTGCACACTGGAACACCCCAAAAAGATGCCAGGGCTAAAGTGGTTAAAGAATATTTATTGTCTTATCTACCTGTCTCTATAAAGTGAGTGTAAACCAAGATATCACCTAACTACATGAGCAAATCCCCCCCCCGGGATTAATAAAGATTTCTGATTCTGATTCTACAACAAATTGTTCATGAGCTTTGTCTGGAAGCAGTCTCACAAGTCACAGAGAGGAGCTGATATGCACTTTCTCTACAGCGGATTTATTTTATCCAGACTACAGGGTATTGCTGATTTCATGGCTATTTAGTTTTAGAATAAAATTAAAAATTCTTAAAGAGCAAGAGCTGGAGTTTGGAGACTAGAGCATGGCAGGTTTCACAGACGACGCGAAAAACCAAAGTGGATTTTCTGCACCATACTCCTGTACTCAGGGGGTTACTAAAAGAGGCTCCATACCTTTGGCAACCACTGAGTCCAGATGGTGGGAATCTGGAGCACTGGGCGGGAGGAAAAGAACAGTAGAGGGGGAGAGAGGGAAGGAGGAATAGAGGATGAAAGGGAGTGGAAGTAGGAAAAGGGAGGGAGCATGAGCAATAGCAGGCAAAACCCCAGCCCTGCTGAGAAAAACAAATGGCTGGAGGGGACTATCTGCTTCTGTCTCTCTGTTCTACCTGCTTCCCCAGGAAGGACTGATTTATGACACGCATGGGGGGGATTGTCCACCACCCTCTCTTCAGGCAAGCTGGAGAGAAGGAGGATGAGAGAGAGTGGTTTGAAATGAGAAAGATGAAGAATGTGGAAAAAAAATGGACAGAAAAAAATAAAAGATATAGAAAAATCAAGTGCAGACAAGGTATGATTAGAAAGCAGAAAGAGGTAGAGCGGAATAGACACTATCAAAGAGGAGAGCAACCTAAGTGCCACAGGATCAAAGTGACAAATACTCCTCCTGTGACCCTGCAGCTCCTGTCTCTAATAGGAGGTCTGGGAGATTGAAACCTTGGCCAAAGTTCCTGCGGTCTCTTAGTGTAGCCAAACTAATTTTGCCCTGTCATAACAAAAGACTGGGAGATGGTCATTTAGAGCTCACAATGGAGGAAAAATATATAGCAAAAGGAAAGAAGAGATAAGAGAAAAACAGACATGATAGACATGTCCAATTCAGATTGACAATCTATGATTTTTTTTTCTTCAGGCTCCCTTAGATTAATTGTCTATCATATGTAGAGACAGACACACACCCCAAAATATTGTGAGGAAGGACTGATAGAGTTTTGTTAGCCCAATTGCAGCTGTCAAAACGACCCTTAAATTATCAACTGAAGAGCATACTGAAAAATGTGCTATTGGCATACCAATGTGTGGTAAAAGAATGAAGGCTAAATGGCTGTTATTAAATGCAGCATTGTGGCTGAAACACACTGACAGCCAATCACATAGCACTAAAACCAGTGTGGAAGTACGTGTGTGAGTGAAAGTATGGTATAAATGCATCAAAAATACTTGACAAGTTTAAAAAAAACCTAATCCTTGAATAGATCCTAGTTTAGCAAATCCTAGTTTAATTGTAGCACTAGCCATTGGAGGTTTGTGTAGGTTTAGAGGATCAGTGTCTGCTATTTTGTGACATCTAGGAGTGAGGAGGCAGATTGCAACAGCTGAATACCTGTCTCTACCGCTCTCCCTTTCCAAACATGTTGGAAAACCTGCTGTAGATGTCAAGTAACAAAATGGAGTCTTCCATGACTGCATCCAACAATATTTGGAGACCAGAGGTTCATGTATGTTGGTATAATTAGGAGTTAGAATTACAATTGAACTGAACAAGATTTAGGGATTTGAAGTTCATTTTTCATACCACAAATGTAACAGATTCTAGCTAACAAGTAATCACGGCTACTCTGCATTGCAATGGCATGGTGGTAAATACTAGCTAACAGAAACATGAAATGCAAAAGCAAGTATTTGAGTCTGTTTGTCTATTTTGAGCTACTGTAGAAACATGGTGGCTCTCTGGGAAGGGACCCACTACTACTGTAGATAAAAATGTCTTTTTCAAATGTGAACAAAAAACACAACAACTATTATGAGAGTAATTTTACAAGAAAAAAACCCAGAAATATGTACATAAACTCAATTTTTGATGACAGATCACTTGAATTGTTACACATTTTTTTAGCCATAAAGAAGTTAATCAGACATTGTTACAATAACCCAACAGTACTGGCTAAGTAGCATGCGATACAACATTATTTTGGGGAATACGGGTTACATCAAAAAAGCATGTGCACCGTATTTCTCCACTGTATAAAACGTGCAGTCAGGGTAGTTTAATGTTAGCAATTTTCTGCTCATTATTCAAAATGGGGTCATTTTTGCAGAAGCACTATCAGCCAAACTACATTACTCCTCTGAGATGGATAGAGTGGATGCCATGGTCTTGCCTTTTTGTACTTTTGTAGTTTTCTATATCTTGAGTATTCCTTGGTTTTTGACTTCCCTACGTTTCCCTGTTCATTTATGTATTTTGGAGTTTGGCCATAGTTCTGTTTATTGTTGCCTTTTCACTCTTCTGAGCCTTCCTTTGTTGCTTTCAGTTCCCCTGTGTTTTCTCTGTTCCTGTCTGCTGTCAAGTTACTGTCGTGTCATGTTCTGCCTTGTTTTCTGTTCCTGTTTTATTTTGAA
>VUQH01083100.1:0-11084 GCA_015106775.1 Etroplus canarensis
TTTTCTCAATGTTCATCAGATATGATCTGTTTCTTTCACAGATCATGATACAGTTTGAGTTCCCTCTGCGGGAAAAGTGTCCTACCTTCAAAGTCCAGCTTGGTCCCATTTCCAAACAGTATGTGTCCACATGAGGCTACAGCACAGTAGTAGGTCCCAGCATGAGACACATTCAGGTTATTCATAAACAAGTTGTAGACACATGTATGTGTTTGTGTGTTGGGTTTCCTCTCACACTGATCATTTCTGCCTCCATGAGTGTAAATGAGTCGAGCAGCAGATTCTTGTGAGTCTTTGAACCAGTAAACACTGTGTTCTCCATCACAGGTCCCAGTGTGTACTGTACAGTTCAGAGTCACAGAGCCTCCTGACTGGATGGTATCAGATGGTGACTGCTGGACTAAAACTTGGAAGCTTAAACCTGAATCATTAACACTGAGAGTAATTCTCTCTAGAAACTGTGATGCAGTTGAATTGGAACGCATACAGTAATAAGTTGCTGAGTCAGAAATGCGTAAATCTGAGATCTTCAAGTCGTTTTTACCATTTTTAAAATCCAGTGTGAAATGTGGATTACTTTTGAATTCATCATGAAATCGCCAGATACTGTTTTTATCTTTGTTCAAGATAGAAATGAGCCTTGGTCCATCTCCTAAAGTTTGCTTGTACCAGTAAACCCGTGCTCTCTCATCACCTTTATACAAACAATGCAAAGTCACGTTGTCTCCAGTATTAGCTGATAGAAAACGCCTTTGTTGATGATCAGAAGAGGAGGATGTCAGGTTATTTGTCTGAGCTGAAGTGAAAGACAAAGCAAATGCAAATTGTGGACACATGAAAGCATGGTGATAAACTTTAAAGACACAAACTGTGGTTACAAAAACACAAACTCACCTGTTACACCCAAGAAAAAAAATGTCAGGTAGACGACAATCTGTGTAGATGCCATCATGTTCATATTGTCGAGTTGACTGAAAAGCATCTCAACCCTTTCTTCACTTTTAAGAGAGAAGACTGCATTTGATTGGCTAACCAGAAATGACGCAGTGTTTCTATATCAGGAACTTGATCACAATCTCTCTGACATCTACAGTGTTAAGCTCAGTTCCTGAGAAAAAAATACAACATGGGTTAGATTCGAAATTTGGCTGACCAAATTCATAAATATGTGTGTAGCATGGTCTGTATAGTTGATAAGTAATATAAAAAACACAGTTTCAGTAGCAGTGCAGTCATAGATCAGCACAACTCTTTGTCTATAAATTAGAACCAATCCAAACATATGAAACATGTCCCAGTAGAGTACTGTGTAAAAAGAGAGTTTTTACAGGACACTTCAAATCCCGTGAAAACAAGTCAACAGACTTTTGGTGCGAGCCTTTGAAGTAATCTTTTTGTGTATGACTTTATCGGTCTCACACATTCAGTTTTTTTAAGGTTTGCAAGTATTTGTTTAAGCACAGCTCCCTTAAGGTCCTGCTACAGTAACACCTTGATTCTGATTCTTTTTTCAGCCATGCCATTATGGATTTAGTTTAGTTTATTTTAGTTTAATTTTATTTATTTCGGACCTGTAAACAAAAGATTTGCTGTTATGTTTGAGATCATTGTCTTTTTTCATGACCCAATATTGGCCAAGCTTTATCTATTGGACAGATGGACTTAGATTTTCTTCTACAGTATTTCATGGTCAACTCAATGACTGCAATGTGCCCAGGTCCTGTGGCCGCAAAACAAGCCCAAATCATCAGCCCTCTACCACTGTGCTTGGCAGTTGGAATAAGATGTATGTGATGAACCCTGTGAGTTGTTACTATGCCCTCTTTTTTTCCTTTAATTGTACTTTCTTGAGCTTTAGCATTTAACATGCTAACAGAGACCTGTAGAGTTTGAGTTGTCTTTGGTTTTAACACACATCTGAATGTTCCAGACCAGCAGCAGGCCGAAGCAACAGCAGACTAGAAAACACTAACCACCTTCAACCAATGTATGAGCTGTCCCACCAGAGTTAAGATGACGACAGATCTGCTGTAGAATGCATAGAGCTCCTCAGCCCTCCCCCCCGCTGGGTAGATCAGTTCAGAACCTGGCCCGCCTCAGATAGTGGAGAACTGCAAACACCTTAGTGTTCACATTGACAATAAAATAGACTTTATTAAACAAATAGAAGCTATCTACAAGAAGGGCCAGGCTATCTTTTCAGACTCAGACTCAGAGACTCAGACTTTTTTGTCATTCGACCCATTGCAGGATGAATGAAATGCTGTCTCTTAGGTCTCGGTGTAGCATGTAAAAAAAGTAAGTAAGATTTAAGTAAACAGAAAATATATAAAACAGTAAGAGAGAAAATATAAAACCCAGTGGTTATATAGGGAAAATATACACAATATACACAACTATACAATAATACAGAATAATAAATACGAAAAAAGATAACAACACAGCAAATTTCACATAGTCAGCAGCATCATTTGGTGCAAATGTGTGACATGTACATCTGGAAGATGTCCAGAAGCAGCAACAACATTTCTGAAGTGTCTGTGTGTAATATTATGTTAGACTGAGGAGTGTAGGTGCAGAGTCAGTGAAGTGTACAGTGATGGAGGTGGAGCTTATCAACAGTCTGACTGCATCTGGGAAGGACTTGTTTTTCAGTCTTGTTGTTTTTGCTCGGATGCGGCGCAGCCTCCTACCAGAGGGCAGAGGAGTGAACAGTTCATGGGCGGGTGGGAGGTGTCACAGAGGATGCAGGTGGCCCTGTCCCTGCATCTGGTGCGGTAAATGTCCCCTATGGGTGGTAAGCTGCACCCGATGGTCTTGTGCAGACTTTACCATCCACTGTAGAGCCGCCTTCTCTGCCACCGTGCAGCCTCCATACCACACAGTGAGACAGGACGTCAGGACGCTCTCCACTGCACAGCTAGAGGACGTCGGTGTTCAGTCCTGCCCTCCTCAACTTCCTCAAGAAATAGAGGCGCTGATGGGCTTTTTTGATGACAGCCGTGGTGTTAGTGTGCCAGGTGAGGGTGTCGGAGAGATGTACTCCTAGGTATTTGATGGAGGGGATGGTCTCCACAGCTGCTCCGTTGATGTAGAGGGGGGAGAGGTTGGTGGGCACAAATTTGCGGAAATCCACCACCATCTCCTTGGTCTTCTGGGCATTCAGGATGAGGTCACTGTCTCCACACCACCGCGACAGGTCTTCCACTTCCCGCCTGTATGCTGTTTCATCTCCGTGTGTTATGAGCCAACCACCACTATGTCGTCTGCAAACTTGACAATAAGATTGTTCTTGTGCCAGGCTCTGCAGTCAAAGGTCATCAGTGCGTACAGCAGTGGGCTGAGCACACATCCCTGGGGCGAGCTGGTGTTCAGGTTGATGGTGGAGGATGTTTTGTTATTGATCCTGATGCTCTGTGGCCTCCTGGTCAGGAAATCCAGGACCCAGTTACACACTGAAAGGGGGTTTCCAGTTCAGCCACCTTGAATATCAATTTCTGCGGGATGATGGTGTTAAATGCAGAACTGAAGTCCAGGAACCGAAGGCTCACATAGGAGTCCTTGTTCTCTGTGTGGGAGAGGGCCTGGTGGATCACAGTGGAGATGGCGTCAGCTGTGGACCTGTTCTGCCTGTATGCATACTGTTGTGAGTCCTCAGTTACATTACATTACCAGCCTCTTGAAGTACTTCATGGTGACAGGGGTAAGTGCAACTGGGTAGTAATTATTGAGACAGGATGTTACAGAGGACTTTGGCACAGGGATGACTGTGGATGTCTTGAGGCATGATGGGACTCTGGCCTGGGACAGTGAGATGTTAAAAATGTCCATTAAAACCTCAGACACCTGGTGAGCACAGTCCTTCAGAACCCTGCCTGGAATCCCATCTGGGCTTGGGGCCTTCTGGAGGTTGATCCTCTTCAGCATTTTCTTCACCCCTGCTGTTGATAGGTTGATGACTGTGGGCTCATTGGACAAGAATCAGTGATGCATCCACATACTCCGTGGGTTGTTGGATATTAAATGCCCTTGGATCTTTAGAGCATATGTGGACTTCACTCTCTTTATTTCCACTGTTAGATTCCTTCTGGCTGCTTTGAGTGTTGCTATATCTCTATCCTTGAATGCAGCATCATGGGTTCTCAGCAGGGAATGCGCCTTAGCATTGAGCCAGGGTTTCTGGTTTGGCCTGATTGCGATGGTTCTGGAGGTGATCACATTGTCCACACAGGTCCGGATGTAGCCATGGACAGCTGATGGGTACTCCTCCAGGTCCACACTGCTACCTGCTGTTGCAGCCTCCCTGAAGATCTGCCAGCCTGTGGTCTCAAAACAGTCTTGAAGCATAGACACAGCCCCATCCGGCCACACAGAGATGGTTTTTGTCACAGTTTCTCTGCTTCTCGACACCGGGCAGTATGCAGGGGCCATCAAGAGGGAGATGTGGTCGGAGGCGCCAAGGTGGGGGTGGGACGCTGCTCTGTATGCTCCAGGCATGTTAGTAAACACTTTGTCCGGGGTATTTTCCCTTCGTGTGGCAATGTTAACATGCTGGTGGAACATGGGGAGAATATCCTGCAGGTTCACGTGGTTGAAGTCCCCCACTACCATGAACAGCGCTTCCGGGTGTTTATTTTGAAGCAAGCCGACGCTGTCTTGCAGCTCCTTCAGAGCATTGTTAGCATTAGCTCGTGGGGGGATATAAACTGCCACAATGAACACCACTTTAAATTCCCGCGGCAGATAGTAGTGAAATGTCGCCCTCACTAAGTGTTCTGAACAGTGTCTCTCCACTTCAGAACAGTTTGTGCACCAACCTCTGTTAATGTAGATGCAGAGTCCCCCTCCTTTTGTTTTCCCGGTGATGTGCTGGTCTCTGTCCGAGCGAAAAAGCAGCCTCTCATGGAGCTCGAAGACAGAGTCCAGTATTTTGTTGTTGAGCCATGTCTCTGTCAGGACAAAAAAGCTGCAGGTCTGCATCTCCCGCTGGTTCAGTCTCAGTCTTAGTAAGTCCATTTTGTTGTCCAGAGCCCCAACGTTGGATAGGAAGAGCGATGGGATAGCTGGTCCGCTGGTCTTAGCATTAGCTGTTAGCCTGGTTAGCATACCTGCCCTCTTGCCCCTCATCTGTTTCCTCACACACCGCTTCCTCTTAGATCCCGGCTGGCTCCGATCGCCAAGAGGAATTTGAACATGTGTGCGGTTGGTGAGCTCAATCAGTTCTTTTGGGTTGTGTCTTGTTGCTGTGATGGCCGATACATTACAAACAGTAGTGCTAACACCTAGAGCTAGAGAAGCCGCTGCTCTGGTGTGCACCGCCATCTTATGCCTATTTACTTTTGACTTTTTGACTGACTTTTTCAGACAACTCAGGTCCTTCAATATCTGCCGGATGATGCAGTAGACTAAGAGTAGCAGACACCAACAGATTCAACAAACTGATCCACAAGTCCAGTAATATAATCTGATCCTTGAAGGCAGAGATTTGCATTCAACTAAATTTGACCTTTTAAGTATACTGTTGTGATCTCAAAAGTATATGACAGAAGACCATCGTAAAGCCATTCAAACTCCACAGACAGAAATTACAAAAACAACATGGGTTCAAAAACATGCATACGACCAAATGATGCTAACAATTACATCATTTTTATTTCAGACCAAAGATAAGATGGAAAAAGATATTCAGATAAAAACTCTTTGTCAGTATTGATTGAAGTAAATGGAAGTACTGAACAAGAATATGATGCTGTAACTCATCCACATCACAATCCATTACAGTTCACAGGTTATTGTATTGTATGAAGTACAGAGAGAAAGTTTTGAGTTTTCTTGTCATTGTTTGATGTTTTGCAGCCACTGATGAGAATTAAAATCCACTGAGAATTCAAGGAGGTGCACAGACAATCATATGCATAACAACAGCACTAGTTTTTGACTGGCCATAACCTGGCTTAAATTATTATAATGCCAGCAATAAACGTGATGATTGTATTTATGTATAAATGGCAGAGGGGCACATGCAGAGACTTATTTTATGGACATTACAATCCAGAAGGATACTTTTAGAAGTTGTGATTCTTGTGAAAATGGAAAATTACCCGTGAATTGACAAATGTGACCTTGACCTTAATCTTGAGGACCATTTGGGTAAAGAGCCATGAGAGGAGTTCGACTGACCTGTACTTTAATACCAGTGGTGTATTACTATATCTGTAATAAAATATAGTGATTAGTGGTGCAGAAAGCTAAACTGTGGCCTAGAAGAGCAAGAACAGAGAACAGTCCAATGTCTGAGGCCATGAGAAAATCATTGAGCTCATGAAAATGCAAATGTGCTTTTTGGATGCTCCCTTGTATTCCTCACAAAGAGTTCGCCACATCGGTTTAATCCGCATTGGTAATCTGTCAGAGGTTGTAGTCCAGATGCCCTTCCTGACACAACTCTACATGGTGAGAGGGGCTTTTGTTCAAAAAAACTACAAGATATTTATAAGAGAAAAAATATATAAATAAATTATAATTTCGAATCGTACAGACCACAAAGATTCCAAAATCCACAGACAAATGTGGGCTTACTGTCAGTGACCCTCGCAAAACTGCTCAACCACAAATTATCTATAGAGATGCACTCAATTTTTGGAAACATCAAAACAAATTTACACATTTTTGATGGGTCATTTGTTTTAATGTTAGCTGCCTCTAGTGGTCACTTCACAAAAAAAGCGCTGGGATTGAATCTCCTGGTTGGCCGTTATGCGGAGATTGTGTTTATTATGTGCTGTGCTAGTGTAAGTCCTCCAGCTTCATTCCATAGTCCATAGACAGGTTGTATGTATTGTAAATTTCAAAGAGTTGGATGGTATCTATAATCATATATGAACAGTGTTGAGCAGCAAAAGATGACATAGTTACATATTGAATTAAGTGGTGAATTAGTGAATTAGTTTTAGGTATGGGTGCACCGCAGATAAATTGCTGTTTGTCTCACAGCTTTTGTGTCCAAAAAGGTCAAAGTGATTTAAAGTGCTCAGCAGTGTGAGGAGTCTGATTAGAAAAAGTGCTCTGTAAATGTCAGTTCAATTTTGATGGACACTTCAGAAAGTATGTAGATGAAAAGATCTTATACAAAGACACTTGGAAAGAGTCTCTACAACATAAATGTTTACTGACAGAAGCTCAATAAGCGAAATGAAGTGTGTACAGAACACATCACCAGAACGCTACAATAATTCGCTTCAGAAACTCTTCATAGTTAACAGGTTATATTTACAACTCACAAAGCTCATCACATACACAATCATGGTAGTTCTTTAAGAACACAGAGGCCATTTCTACAGCCCTGATTGTCTCTGACAAAGAAACATATGTGATCGGTGTATGACTTTTGGAAACTGCCTGAAGAAAGGCGAAAACATATTCACAATCTCATTCACATAATGCATACAGTATTACTATGACTTTAAAAAGACAACTTGCATAAGGATTATTTACAGTGTGATCCTTAAAGTTCAAGATTAGCAAAGTATAAGACAGTAATCCTGATTCTACTTCTATGGTTTTACTCTATAGTACACACATTCAGTTGTGGTGCTGCTCCTCTGTCTTCTTTGTATCTTCATTCTCTTTTTCTTCAAAGCAACATAATGTAGGTTGTCCTCATCTTGGTGGGCCTGGTTACCAAATGAATCACCATAGTGATCCGAGACAGGTGAAAACATAAAAATATGTTTCAAACTGACCTCTAAACTTCCTGAACCCTTTGCTTTTGATTCCATTGAGACAGAAAGAAAGAAAGAAAGAAAGAAAGAAAGAAAGAAAGAAAGAAAGAAAATTACCAAACTTTAAAATTCACTTATTGAATAAAGCGTTTTAAAATAGAAACAGAACCTCTTACCTGTAGATTGGCAGCTGTTGCTCCTGTTCATTTGATATAAAAAGAAAGATGATAAAACACTGATGATGGTGGTGATTATCAAAGAGGCAACCAAGAAGTACACAAAGATTGGAGAATACCGCTCATCTGTAAATCCCGAAATTAGGAGAAATTACAAAGCTTTCCAGCTTTTCTTTCTCAGTGTTCATCAGATATGATTTGTTTCTCTCTCAGTTCATGATACAGTTTGAGTTCCCTCTGCTGGAAAAGTGTCCTACCTTCAAAGTCCAACTTGGTCCCCTCTCCAAACAGTATGTGTCCACATGAGGCTACAGCACAGTAGTAGGTCCCAGCATGAGCTGGGTTCAGGTTTTTCAAGTTGTAGACACATGTGTGTGTTTGTGTGTTGGGTTTCCTCTCACACTGATCATTTCTGCCTCCATGAGTGTAAATGAGTCGAGCAGCAGATTCTTGTGAGACTTTGAACCAGTAAACACTGTGTTCTCCATCACAGGTCCCAGTGTGTACTGTACAGCTCAGAGTCGCAGAGCCTCCTGACTGGATGTTCTCAGATGGTGACTGCTGGACTAAAACTTGGAAGCTGAAACCTGAATCATTAACACTGAGAGTAACGGTCTCTAGAAACTGCAATCCAGTTGAATTGGAACGCATACAGTAATAAGTTGCTGAGTCAGAAATGCATAAATCTGAAATAATCAAGTGGTTTGTACCTTTTTCAAAATTTGGCTTGAAGCGTGGATTATTGTTGAATTCATCATGAAATCGTACGACAGTGTTTTCACGTTTGTGCAAGGAACAAATGAGCCTGGGTTTCTCTCCTAAAGTTTGCTTGTACCAGTAAAACCGTGCAGTTGCATCACCTTCATACAAACAATGCAAAGTCACGTTGTCCCCAGTATTAGCTGACACAAAACGTCCTTGTTGAGGAACAGAAAAGGATGATGTCAGGTTGTTTATCTGAGCTGAAGTGAAAGACAAAATAAATGCACATTGTGGACACATGAAAATATGCAAAAAGTGTTTGAAAAGATACAGACTACGACTACAAAAACTCACCCAAGAACAAACACGTCTGACAGATGACACACCGTGCAGCTACCATCCTGTTCATGTTGCTGAGTTGCCTGGAAAGCATCTCAAGCTTTTTTGCACTTTTAATAGAAAAGACTGCATTTGATTGGCTAACCAGAAATTATGCAGTATTTCTATTTCAGGAACTTGATCACAATCTCGCTGACACCTACAGTGTTAAGCTCAGTTTCTGAGGAAAAAAATAACATGGGTTAGATTAGAAGTTTGGCTGACCAAATTCATAAATGTGGCACAAAGACTATGCTTATGTGGGACAAAGCGTGACACATGACCTATTTTTTTGATAACTAATATAAATAGCACAGTTTCAGTACGGCTGCAGCCACAGATCAGCACAACTCTTTGCAAACCAAAGGTTCTCTGAGCTGTGTGTTGACTTCTATAATTTAGGACCAATTCAGACAAATGAAGCATGTCCCAGTACAGTAATGTGTAAAAGAAAGTTTTCAAAGGATTATTTAATGTCCTTCAAACAATGACATACGCTATATGATTCAACAGACTCTTCCTGCAATACCTTGAAGTAATCTTTTTGTTTCTCACACATTCAGTTTATTAAGGTTTGCAAGCATTTGTTTAAGCACTGCTCCCTTAAGGTCCTGCTGCAGTATTTCAATTTTTTTTGAGGTCTGGATTTTGACTGGGTCATTGCAACATCTTGATTTGCATTCTTTTTCTGATGAGACTGCAGCAATAGGTTTGTTTAGTTTAGTACGTGACTGTCGTGGGCAATTTATTCACATGGTGTGAAACAAACCATCTGTATCTTAATGTGACAATGACTAAAGAACTGGGTGTGGACATGAGAAGCAAAAAAACATCAGTGACCCTTTTTATCTATTGATGGGGGACTGTGTGGAAGACTACAACTACCAGTGTTCACAATAAACTGGACTTCATTACACACACAGAAGCCATCTACAAGAAGGGCCAGAACCATTTCTATTTCTTGAGACGTCTTAGGTAATTCAGTATCTCCTGGACGATGCTCAGGATGTTTTATAAAACTGTGGTAGCCAGTGCCACCTTCTACTCTGTGGTGTTCTGGGGCAGCGGGCTGAGAGTAGTGGACCCCAACAGACTCAACAAACTGATTTGCAAGGCAAGTAACATTCTGGGTGTGGAGCTAGACTCTCTGACAGTGGTTTGAGAGAGGAGCAGGCTGTCTAAGTTAAGGACACAATTGGGCATTCCTTCAAACCCTCTCCATGACGTGTTGGACAGGCACAGGAGCACATCCAACAGCAGACTTATTCTGTCACGATGCATCTCAGAATGCCACAGGAAATCATTCCTACCTGTGGCCATCAAGCTCTATAATTCCCCAGTGTGACTCCTTGACCAGTTCACATTGTTTATATTACATATTGTATTTAGTGTTTAACTTAATGTTCTATATTGCAATTCATACAGTCAGGTTTACTTGTTTGTTTATTTTAATCTTAATTTTCTTATTTTTCAAATGAATATTTATTGCCCTTTAAATTTATATGTCTTTATATCTAACTGAGCATCTGTAACACAATGCAATTCCCCCCTGGGATTAATAAGGTATTCTGATTCTGATTCTAGTAATTACTGTGGCACAGTCATGCTGAAACAGAAAAGGGCCTTCCTCAAACTGTTCCCACAAAGTTGGAAACATGGAATTGTCCAAAATGTCTTGGTAAGCAGAAACATTAAGGTTTCCCTTCAGTGGAACCAATAGGTCCAGGCCAGCCCTAGAAAAACAACCCTATCACCCTTCTCCACCAAACTTGAAAGTTTGCACTGTTCATTTATGTCATTTTTTTTTTTTTTTTTTTTTTGGGCCAAGCTGGCGGCACGACGGTAGCGGCCACTCCAGAACCAAGGTGGGGCTTGTACCCCTGTGATTGTTCATGTTTTGACCCGGTAATCGGGTGTTGTGGACGCTGGGACGGTGGTGTTTGTTTTTGTAAGCCAGAGGTTTGAGGATGACCAGACGCCATTGTAGCTCCGGGAGCCAAAGTTTTTGGTTTCCGCGGGGAGTATCATCGTGGGACTGATGCTGTGGATTAACGGTTTCTGCGAACTCCGATCTTGGCTTGCTGTGTGGACTGGGACTTCAGTCCTC